>PYAF01006022.1:22958-57103 GCA_007407185.1 Glycine tomentella | reverse complement strand
ATCACAGCCCCCTTCCAGATGCTTTCTGTAATGTGGCTGATGAAGATATGTGGGTGAAAATGAACAATGGTTATATTGCAGACCTTGATTCCCTTCAAACTACTCCTCCCACCAACCGAAAAGTTCAGTCATTCCTGACAAGTGATGCAACTGCTGTGAGTTCATATTTATTTTGCTAATCCTTTTGTTTAATCCTAAACAAATAGAAATACATATCCTTTTTTCCGTGGACTTGCTTTACTGGTCTTGCTTTTTCGAATTCTATTTATATTAATATTTCACTCCTATAATTCTTTATCCGTTAGGACAAGAACACAGGGGAAGGACTAATTGAAAGGTGAAGAATTCACATACGGATTCGCCCTCTTTCTTCTCTTTTTTGTCTTTTTTCCAAAGGAACTTTCTTTTATGTTTTGCTCTTGCATTTCTTTTGTTTTGCATCCATCCACATCTCCTATTGCGAATGTGGCAAGTGCACCGATCGTTCCAAGTAATAAAGTGATAAGAAGAGTATCGTTTCCACGAGGATTGAGACACCAAATTTATTGTGACTATTATCTTTAAATTGGATGAAATAAAATTGAATTGAATTGTGATTTGTATTGTGGATTGAGAAATTTAAATAACAGAATTAAAATGCAATAAGAATTAAAAACAAAGTTAATTAAATTTGAAGAATTTATTAAGAAGAATTGTAGTCAGAGCACATTCACCTTTTGATCCCTACCTTCTTTACTTGGATTAATTATTAATAATGTATCTTTCCGTTAAACTATTTAAATCCTAATTCCTTAGTGACTTTAACCCTTTAATCCAATCAAAACCCTAATTCCTTAGTGATCTCTCATAAATTAAGCATTAAGAAAATACATCTATTCATCTGCAATCATACATCTCTATCCCTAGGTAATGTAACAATTGTTATTTTACTCTTGCCAGAAATCAAAATCCCAATATTCCTATTGTAAACCCTAACTCTCAGAATTTATTAGAATGATCAGCCCTAATAAAGATATAATCAAAGCAGTACAAAGTAAAATAAAACAACTTAGCATAAAAGAATAATAGAAATCAATCCAATTACAAAGGAGTTTACATTAGGTTTTGATCCTAACTACAATAACAAGGATTAGTTAGACATAGTTATGTCTAACCTTAATAAAAATAGATAAAAGTGGATCAAGAATCTTAAAGAAGAAGAAGAATAATCAAATCCATTAATCTTGAATCTCAATCTTCTTGACCTAACTTTAATCCTTCAAGAATGCTTCTCCTTCTTGTTTTGCTCGATGTAAGTCTATATGTAAGTGTCTCTGTGTTTTTCTTTTGACCTCCTAAGTTCCTATTTATAATTAGGGTGTGAAAATCTTCTCTTATCTTTTATCTTTGTGAAATCTTTAATTCAAATCTTTTCTTATCTTTTATCTTTATGAAATCTTTAATCAAAATCTTGAAATCTAGAGGCTTCTTGATTTTGTTTTATTTTCTTCTTTGCTTGGTTTCCTGCTATAAAAATTCAAAGAATAAGTGATAAAGATAAAATAATGAAAACTTTCACTCATATTAGCATTTATTGATAAATTATGATTGATTTCTTGATTCTTTTAGCATAAAAAATACTATATGCTAGAAGCATATCATCTCCCCCGAAAGGGACAAAGTTAAGAGTAAAGGAAGAGTAGTGCTATGCACAGGTTGTCCCCCACAAATGAAGATACAAGACAGAAGAGAGATTGTTATCTAGACATACTTGGCGGAGATTATTTTTCTTCGTTTGGTTTATGGATTTTGCAACATTTCCTCTATTGATTTCACTATTATCGTGAAATGGTATCCAACCATTAGACTCACTTTATCATGATCATGTATTGAAGCTTTGAAATGAAAACTGGAATTTGTGTATACTTTTTTCGTAGTTCAAGTGTTCACTAATTTTAATAACAGTTTATGCCCCTGTGGCTTATGCGTGGCTTTTAAGTAATACATATTAATATCCTTATTTTCTAATTAAGAAGTATATGCTGCGTTTTTTGTTGTTGTTACTTATTTTCATTTGGCTTATGTTTGTCAGGGTTGTACAAGTGAAATTGAGAAGTATGAACGAGAGGTTCAAGATTTGAACAAACAACTGGAACTAGCTAAAAAAAGAATAAATGAACTCGAGGTCAGTATCTGATAGTTATCCTATCTCAATCACATTTTTGAAACTGAAATGATGTTTATGTATTACTAGGATTTGCTGTTTGAACTCTTTTTGTAACATTTTTTCTGTATTATGCTTGGCTCTGTGTTAATGTATGTAAATCCAGCAAAAGCATTCAGAAGAAGTGCCATCAAGCAAGCAATTAATAGTTGAGACACCTAAACATCAACAAGAAACACGACTAACTCATGAATTACCTCTGAGGTTATCTGAATCTGAGGGAAACTTCAAAGATAGCTTTGAGGAGGCTTTGTCTGTAATGCAGGTTGAATGAGTGCACCATATATTAGTTTCTGTCAAACATTATTTGCCTTGATCATTTCAAGAATCTAAAATAATTTTCTCGTGTTCTAAACAGAGATTTGCATCGGGTGGCACATTATCAACCGTGAAGATACTTTCAACCATGAGTGAAATTGGAGATCATCTATTTGCAACTTTGGAAGGTCATTTTGCAGTGAACACGGGTGGTGAAAGGTCTTCCACTGGGAACAGTGCTCTAATCAATGAACAACAAAAAGTGTTTCGTCAGAGGATTGATAACATAATTACATCATTGGAGTTATCCGAAAGCTCAATAACAGAAGGACAGGAGTGGAAGCATAAGTGCAGTTGTGAACACAAGGTAGTTGTCTGCTCACAAATATCAAGATATAAATCATCAATCATAGTTTTATTCTCTGTCTTATTTTTAGGGCTTATGTCTTTTTTCAGAACTCCATTCCTTTAGTACAATAGTAACTGAAGCCTTACCTGGCACTTGTAAGATAGACAAAATGATTAAGAAATTATAGATACAGTAGCTTTACACGTGATTGTTCTCATTATAAAAGGATATAAATAATTGATGTCTCATTTCTTTCCTTGAGGAATATGCGTGTAACATAAGACTTGAAAGAAATAAAATGTGTTATTTATCGAGATTCCTCTAATGGTCTCCTTGTTGCAAGTAGTGCATACCCTTCAAATTTATAATTATACATTATTTTCCTTATAGTAACCTTCAAATGATGGCAATGGTGTCTGGTTTCTTTCCCTGTATGTTACAAATAGGTCTCTAGAAGAGTCGACTTGCTTCATATTGTGTTAGCTTGTGCTATCCATATGAATTGTCAGTACCTCCAAAGTGAACTTATTGAATGCGGGTAAAGCTGAGGAATTTCTATTGGGTAGGAATAAACAGTCAGGAAAATCACTCTGTAGAGTTACACATTTGTTTTTGATTTCTCTTTAGCTTTTTATAGAATCAGATGCCATTGAAGAGAATAAAAGGCTGAATTGTTGAGAGATTAAAACTCAGGCTAAAGGAAGCTGCTTGCAGATTGAAAGTCTATAGGATGTTTTTCACTAGATTATGCAAAGATCTGTGCATTCAGTTTCTAAAGGGCATCATAGGTGAAAATATAGAACTGCATTATAGCATGAAGTTTGAGATAAAGCATAGTAGGCTGTTCTTGATTGTCCTAAACTATTTTTTTTTACTTAAGGGCTCTGATTTGGGAGGTGAAACTGCAAAGGAGGATTTAAATGAAAGATATGAAAACCTAGAAAGGGAGTTAATACTGTTGAAGGTCGAAAGAGACTCTTTGCTGCAGAAGTTCTCTGAATCATCAGAGAAGCTATCAATGGTTTCCAGACAAAAGGAAAATGCTTTGAAAGAGTTAAATACTGAAGTGCTGAGAAGGAAAAATATAGAAGGGGAAGTTAAGCAGATTGCTGCAGCTTTTACTAGTCGTCAGAAATCACTCACTTCCTTTCATAGTGATCTTAAGACCAAATTTGAGAATTGGAGAGCCCAGACTCCAATCTTGGTGCCCAAATCTTTTGGGTTTCAGGACTAGAAATGTTGTATACCTTGAATGTTTGAGTCTTTAGTAGCTTATTAAATTAAATTTATTTTACAATTATTCCAGTTATTTTATTTTAGGAAAAACTCAATTGCCCGGGATATAAGTTTGTACTTATTTCACTATTTAGCAAGGACTGATATCATAGCACACCTACAAAAAATATTTCCATTTCTCTTCTGCAAGTGCAAGTGATGTGTCTAGTTGTGCGCACACCTAATACCTATTTTTCCTTTGAAAAATAAATCTTAAAAGTATGAATGCTGAATAATACCAATAACTTACGAATTTTTTTGAGAGGAACCATAACTTACGGATAAGATGAAGAGTAAAATACATTTTTACACAGGCTTTCAGTGATAAATTGTTACTTTGACATTTACAATAACTTCATAAAAAGTTATACATGGTTGGTAGAGATAAATTGTTTGAAGTTATCAATTTTTAAGGTCAATGTAGAAGAGATGGCTTTTCACTTTTGATTCTAACAAATATACTTAAAATCAAAGAACTAGTTGTGGTTTTTTTTTTTTTTTTTTCAAACCAATAGTATTTATTTTTCTAATTGAAGACAAATGATAAATCAAGTTAAAATGTGAATATCATTGATTAAGATTTAATTAGTGAATAACATCTTATTATTCAATTTGTTAAAATTGAATTCGGTAGTGATTTTAACCTTATGATTCAGGATAAATATTTGAACTTGTACGCAATGTTTATTTCTTTTGCCTAAATGTGAATCGATTCAATTTAATTCGATCTTTAAAGTTTACTAAGTGCTTTTGGTTAGGTTTATAAAGAAAATTGGAATATTACATTTCAATTCAGTTTAAATTTTCTTCCAATTCAACTTTAAGTAATATGACCTTTGGAGAAATCAAAATCTAACCGATTCAAAAGTGACACTTTCAACACTTAAAAAAAGAAAAAATTAAGTAGACAATACCATAATTTTTCTATTGATTGATACAGTATAATTTTTTTACAATAACAACATATAGAAATTAAACTCTAACATGAAACGGTTGTGCAAAAATATGATGAAAATTGTCTATTCTTTTATGACTGTATTCGTTAACGAGACAAGGTAGACATTAGTAGATATGCTTTCTCTTCATATGAAAACTGATAATTGTTTACATCGATTGAGTCCAAAGCAGCTTGAGTTTATTTAGCTGAAGGCAAAGAAATTAATATCATACTTCCATATTTTTTGAATAAAGTCGAGTCAGAAAACCCCACATCAAAATGTGTAAGCTTTCTTCTCATTACGTACACTTGCACTTATTGATGTATATATATATATATATATATATATATATATATATATATATATATATATTATTGTCAAATGCCCGTGACCAAGACACAAAGTCACAGACAAGGTTAGATTATGGTAAAAAGGAGAAGATTTTGGATTACATTTGGATTTGCTAGTGGATCATACATAGTACAAAATTAGTGGTTGTATCCATCTCCAAAGTTGATACCATTTATTCCAAACCAACAATAATAGTTGACAACATTTATTATTGCAATGCTTCAATAATAAAATGATTATTATTGAGACCAATAATGGTTGTTCCAAATAGTAGCAATTTATCTTCATTAAGTAATTGAAAGTTTGAGTCTTATATTAGATATGAAATAAATCGTGTTAAAATGAGAATATATATTTTGTATATGATTATAATTCTTAATAAACATTAGTCACGATTTTTATTGGAAGTCATTTCGTATCAATATCATTGGAAAAAACAAAATGATTATTATTGCATTTCCTTTTTTCAAGGTTCTACTTCTAAGCAAACCAAATGCATTCGTACTTCTTCAACCTTTTCCTTAAACAAGGACTATACCCATAGAGTTAAGCTATTGAGATTTGAGAGTACTTATTTCTATTTTTCATATTCCACTATGGTACGCTTCCTCTTCCAGGACCACCCTAACTTTGTTTGACCGGAAATAGAGAGGGGATGGAAAATAATGGAATGAGATAAAAATATAAAGGGAATGTTTGGTAGGGATAAAATAAGGAGAAAATAAAAAAGAAATAGATAAAAAAAAAATAAGAAGTGGTATATATATTTGGTAGAAGATAAATAGGTGATATCTCAAACATTTTTTATATGAGGTGAATTGAATATTATAGTTTCCATACTTGCACATATTCCTATTAAATTTTGCAGCAAAATTCTATGTTTTGAATTCATTCCGAGTATTTATCCTACTTATTGAGAATATTTTTTGTGTGTACCCACGGAGTTGGGTGATCATGATTTATTTTTAATGCATGATAAAATGGAGTTTGATAAATAATGACTCAGAAACAATCCGGCCGTAATAATAACCTACAAGTTCAAATCTACTTTAAATTCTCTTTGAAAAAATGTTAAAAATTAATGATATAAAATCATTTGTCAAATACTTATAAGTTAGTTTCAATATTCATTTGCAAATAAGAGATATCTTTGACAACTAATATGTGAATCTTGTTTGTCTAAGCAAGAGTACTGCTTAAAGGTGTCTATTTTAAGATATATAATCATATTTTCAAAACAATTTCTTTTAGAAACACTATGATTGTAAAAGTTGTTTTGAGAAAATTTAAAAATATATTTAATTAATGCTTCATATTTTTATGAATGTTATCAAATTTTATTTAGCTTTTATTTTTAAAAAAACAAAATCATGTGAGAATGAATGTTTTAGAAGGAAATTGTATGAGTGAAAGTAAATGATTGATAGCCTGGTTGCATTCCCTTCTAAATTCATGGTGAGGCCAAACTAATCAATTCCTACAGAATTGATTTTGATTTAAATAAATCATATGTTAAATAAAATATTAAAAAATAAAATTTCTCTTGATAAGAGTTTATTTTAGATATTGGACTTAAAATATATTTATATTTGGGATTAAAAAGTATTTTTACTCAATCATCCAAACAAAAATCAATTCTTCTAAACTCATTTTTAAATATAATTCCTAAATACAAATTATTTTTTAATTTCATTTTTTCAAAATCATTTATATCAAAATCTAAAACAAATGGATTCTATGTGGGTTTCAGTACATTTACTCTTATCAGAAATTAGCCTAAGTGATGGGTGTCAAAACTTTTAGTCTCAGGAAAAATTAACATATATACTTAACATGGGAATAGAAAGAATAAGATGTTGCATGTTTATTTTCTTTAAGTAAAGTTTTGAGTTTAATTTAAACATTATATATGAAAATTTTCATTCAAAGAATTACTGAATTAGCCTCACTAGTAGAGAATACATATATTTCCAAGTTAGGAAAAATAGAAGCCAAATATAATGCTGCTTCTAAGAATAAAATCTCAAGTTAATCCTCAAAAATTATATGCTCCATTAGTTATCTAAAATTTTGATAACCAAAATAATCATTTAAATATTTAACATGCCACTATATAAGTCTTTAAGATTACTACTAAAATAGTCTTTTAAATATTTTTTTTAAATCACTATAAACTTTTGAGGATGAATTGTTTTGCTACATTATATATGATGATGAATATGGTGATCTTTTAGATTTTTTTTTTTTTCAAATAATTTAGTATAAAACTTTAAAACATTAAGATAATAACATTTTAAGCCGTTATAAAGAACTTCAACCAAACATGATAATGTCTTTTTCCAAGTTCACTTTTTCAAACACTGGTAAACAAACTGTTAGTTTTTTTTATTTAAGAAGGAAGATGCTAAATCCAACTAATCATTTTTTCAAGAACAGAAAAGAGTGGTGTGCATGTTTGCTGTGAAAATAAAATTTCAACAACCCTAACTGTACAAATTGACCAACAGCTAAACTAACATGCACATCGTTCGTATGACAATGAGTGATTAGAAAAACACTTTTTTGACATGTAAAATTATCGTTTATCGAAGTTACTTTATGTATTCTAACAACTTTATTTTTAATCACGCAATTAAGAAAAAAAAATCTTTAATCAACATATTAAAGAAATTATGCACTTTTAACGCTATTTTTAAACTGATTAATGAGTTAACTTTACTCTCTCCCTACTATTATTATTACTTTAACAAAAATCATAATTTTCACCTGCAAGTTTATAATTTTTGTTGTAGATATAGATATACAAATTTTCAAACAAAAATTATAGCTTTTTTAGGAATCAAAATGGTCCCTACCACTGAGCAATGATGTATAAATTGTTGATTAGCACATTATTTTATTAATAGGTTAATAATCAATTATTATATTTCTTCGTAAAAATATAGACCGATATATCCTTTTATTTTTTTAAGAAGATACATATATCCATATAAAGTATGAAGCTTGTAACTTCAAATGATTACCATACATCAGACACATATCAATATTAGATACTTTTATGCTGAATCCTATAATTTTTTTAATTTTCAATATAAAATTTGTGTACCAACACAGATAAATTAGCACAAATTATAAACTAATTAAAAACATTTATTATGGTTATAATAATTATCTATGATAAAAGGCACCGTCTAAGCCTTAAGAAAAAAATATTATTTCACAATTATAAAACCTGCGACATTATATGAAAATAAATATCGGAAAGTAATTAATTAAAAAAAAACGTCGGACAGTAAAAACCAATAAAATAGTAAATTCAATGTGATAGAAATAAGAATGTTGTATTCGAATACTAAATATTAGATAAGAAATTATTAAGGATGAGTAAATTAGAAGCAGAAATAAAAAGTGGTGATAAACAGTTAGTCAGTTATTATAGAAAAATAGTAAACCTTTAAGAGTTTGGTTAGGTGTGGATAAGACCGGTAAAAGTTTCAACTAATTTTTTCTAAAATGATTCAATTAAGAGGGTAGATCATACTCCTATGGTGGAGGCAAGTAAGGACAAAGAAAAATTCACAGGCCGAAGAATGATTTTAAGCTAAATATTTTGTTTATGAATATAATTAACAATAAATTAAACTCTTGAGTAAATTGTTCGGACATTGTAAATGATTTTAAACGATCATGACAATCACAAATCATATATCTATAATCATATATATATAAATTTGTTTATTTTACAATAATTACTTTTAAAATTATACTTAACATGAATTTGATTACTCTGTAGTTTCTTTTACACAGACGATATATAAAAATTAAATACTAAATTTAATTCATGTTAGGTAACTAACCCTGTTGGGTATAAAAAGAAGAGTTATATATTCTCATCTAACTAAAAAATGGTAAATTTATCAAATTTTATGATAATTATTTTAAAAATTATATAATTAATGACTTTTGATTGATTGATTGACGCTTGATGCTATAAAATTTTTACAGAGACATGAATTAATTGATAGTTTGTAAAAAATACAAACTTTCGACACGTTGGTGACTATATTTTAATTTAAGATTTGTCACTTGTAGAATTGGTATCCTGTCTATCTGTGTGGTACCAGAGCCTAGAGCTCAAAAACTGCCAAAGCTTCGTTATATGGCTACTGCTCTCAAATATGCACTGTCTATCCTCATTTTAACTGCAACATCTTCTATACTCCTTCCTTAGTACTTACCAATCCATAACAATTTCAAACCCTTCAACATAGTCAACCTCAAATGGCTTCAGCCACACCAAAACCACAAAAAAGACTAGCAGAATTTCTCAATGAGGAGCAAGAACCTCTCCTCCTAGAGGTTTACCTTTCAGAAAGTGAGTATTCAAAAAGGTGGAGTTTGGATGATGGAGATTCAAGCAACAACACTTCAGAGAAATCAACCAAATCTGGCTTAAGCAAAAGGAAAAAGGGTCTACTCCTCCCATTTTGCCAAGTTCTGAAAGCTCTATATAACAAGCTTGGTTTCAACAAAGAAAGCAAAAATAGTCTAACCAAGTTTCATGACCAAAGAAACAAACATGAAGGTGTTCCTGAACCTACTATTATTCAGTTTTCATCAGATAGCGGCTTTACTATGTTCAATTCATGCCAAGATATTGATGAAGCGGGAACCTCCATTTTGTCACATATAGACCAGCACTTACTTTATTCTCACACTTTATGCAACATGGGACCCCAGAGGTACGAACTCAAATTCTTAAATATTTTACTACCCTCAATTTTTTTCTACGTTAGAGAAAAATATTAATTGGTTTTTGTTGCTCTTACTAACTGTAGAAGGAAGCGGCGGAGATTCATAGAAGGTAGCCATGAATTACTGAGGAAGAATCCTGTACAAAGAGCTCCAAATGGTAGGTTTTCTTTGGCCTGTTTATGTTCATTGAGAAATTATTGTATAGTCCGGACCACCATGTTTCCGTGATTTCGGTCAATTTTCACATGACATGTAGTCGAGTTTCATTAACTTTCTCGTAAATCAAAATATTAGATTGCATGTTACGTGGAGATTAACCAGAATCATGCACATGTAATGGTCCCAGATCATACAATAAAATGGTTTTATAAGGATAGTGAGATTCTTCTGCTGATGGAACAGTGAGTGAGGAAGTTAGGATAATGCAACAGAGAATACGGAGTGGTGGTGTCATTCTACCAAAAAAAATCAGAGAGGACTCACTGTTATCAGCAGCTATCTGGAGTAGTTTACTTGATCAGTCAATAAAGAAAGGGAATTGTTGTACTAGGTTAGGAGTGCTTCTTCCTGGGACTAATGATGTTTCCCAGATATTGAAATCCAAAAGGGTGTTGCATAGGATAAAGAAGATGCTGTTTGATTGTGTGAAAGATATTGCCATAACCCTTCCAACACAAGATGACAGAAAGATAGGTAACAGACAATTCATGGGGCCTCTACAGATTGCAAAAGTCCTTCCTCGGAAAACAAAAAAATGGGGCCAACAAGCCGGTGATGGAGAAAACCTCACCTACTTACTCACTTTGGATTACTTAAATTCAATCATGGAATGGAACAAGTTCGAACCGCACGTGAAGGACATTAGTGTTGAGATCACTGGTGCAATTTTAGATAACATCCACAATGAAATTGTATTAGAAATGATGGGAAATTTGCACGAAATAAATAAAATTTCATCTTAATGTCATGCAACCTGAAACATCCAAAGCCCTCATTGAATTTGGATTTTAATTATAGCTTAGCTAGTTTCTACATTTATTTATTTTTAATTGGATTAGTGATGTTATTATGCATAAGCTCAAGAATAATGATGCTTTCTCCCTCAATTATCGAATACTAGCAGTTATAAAACCAAATTTTAATCTATGATATTAACATGCGCTATTTAATAAGTTAAATGTCTGTGTTATAAACATTTCATTTTCCTCGATGGAGCAACATGATGAATTATAGATATTAATTCTTTCGGTCAAAAGACTTCAGCTGCTCAAGCTCGTAAAAAAAACAACCTTCTGATAATAATGTTAATCAGAAGAAATATATTTAAATGATCTCTAATGATTCAGCATTTATTCACAAATCATCTGCCGACATATTGAGCATATAAACGAAAGTTTATGATACAATATAAATTCGGATTTGCAGTACTCAGCACTCTTGGTACAAATAAGCGGCCATAAAAATTGTCAAAACTATAACGAGAATCAAAAGATTTCTTTACATTTGAGGATCCTAAATTCATAGATGTGCCCAGAGAATTAACAATAAGTGTACTTCAATAAAGTCAATATTCTCCAAAAGATGCAGGTGAAGTTCTTTATCTCTTAACTGCAAAAAAGTTAGGAAAGAACAACTAGTTCTCAACATCATCCCCGAGCTCCCCGTCTTCAAGTTCCTCATGCCCCCCAGTTTTCCTTGAACCATCCCAGTGCTCCCTCTTGTGTCTTCTATGCCGGTTTTCGTTGTCTGACTCAGGAGAGTCTGCATGCTGCAAGAATATAGTCCCCACACATTTCAGATGCCTATTCTGAAGCATAAAAGAATATAACAAAGACTTAAACTGAATAAAAATGGAAAATTTTCATTCATACCTTCCGAGACTTCTTGCGTTCACTGCCATGCCTTCTTGATTTTTTAGATTCTTCCTTCTCTTCCTTTTCAGAATCCACATCATCTACACTGCTCTGATGCCTTTTCCGATGTTTCCTTTCCTTATCCTTTTCTTTTTTCTTCTCCTCTTTGTAACCATGGCCATCAGCCATGTCTTGATTATCACTATCTGTTTCATCCTTCCTATGACGTTCCTTAGACTTATCTTTTTCACGTTCTCTATCCTTTTCTTTTTTCTCCTTCTCCTTCTCCTTCCGTTTCTCTTTCTCTTCTCTTTCTTTCTCCTTTTTAGCCTTCAAACAATTTTTGCAATTTTAAATGTTATTCCTAACGCAACACTAAACTACAAATTATAATGAATGTCAATGCAGTTCTCCACTAAGTTCAATTGTTATAAGGTGAAAGGAAACAAAATTTTCACAAAAAGAAATTCATATGATTCTCATTTCTCTAAAACTGCAATCTTCTAAGCTTCTGACAAGTAGAAAATTGGTACAGAAAAACAAGGGCAACCAAAGTACACAGGTGTAAAGAAATAGAGAATAGAGTTGAAGACCAATGGTTAAATGGCATCATTGTCTGGTCTAACAGCCAGTAGTTTATAATGATAAACATAAAGAACAGAACTCACAAACAATAAATCAGAATATATTTAATCTCATCTATTCGTAAAGTGAAACAGTGAAACCTGTATCTGGAAAAGTGTACAGATGTAGGAATAAAAGAAGTCGAGTTCTCTTTTCTAGTTTTCTTTACTCCCTAAGTCTCTCCTTGTCACTGTTAGTCTCTCCCTATTCACTAGACTTCTTTAAAATCATCTCCTAAAAGAGGACATGTGATTCAATATCTCACCAAAAATCAAAATGCAAAAAAATATCAGAGACATTTCAATGACTAAACCAGATCATTACACAGTGCAATAAAAACTTGAAAGTTGAGGCTTATGAAACCAGATTGTGTTAGAAAAAATATCAAAACATGTTTAGATGTTACTCTTATGAAACCAAAAACTGTGGCAAATAAAATTATGCACCTTTTCCTCTTCACGCTTGCGTTCCTTCTCTTTAGCTTTTTCCTTCAAGTATGTGATGTATTCCTCAAAAATTTCTCTACTATAGCTTTCGTCTCCAATTGACCTAAAGGGCAGTAAAGGATGAAAAAACATCAAGCAAAAAATCTTCCATCATGGACACACTGTACTTGGAACAATTGCTCCAGGTAGATAAAACATAAAATAATAAATATACCTGTACTCTTGAGCTTCCTCAAAAAGTGACTTGCAATCCTCCCATTTTGAGGAAGTAGTAATATCCTACAAAAATAAAATATGATGCTTAATATCGATTTATTTAGCCACACAATGTGAAAGATATATCAGTACTCGTAGAATCTTAGTTTACCTTGAATGTATATAACAGGTTAGTAAAGTCATCAGCAAGGCGTTGGCGCTTCTTGGCTTCTTTCTCCTCCTTCTCCTTGGCTCTCTCTAACAACTCTTCGAATATAAGCTACAAAAGAGAAGCAAAATACCAAAGTCTGATAATCCATGTTGCAAAGGCATAAACATTGAATAGGTCATCCGGTTAACAACTATTAATAGAGATTGGAACCAACATGCACAAGTGATTCAATATTATTGAATAGGTCATAAGGAGACACATATAACAATTGTTAGAATGAGAGAATGAATCTTAAATTGAAGTTAAAACTCAACCGTGATAAGTGATAACTACAGATTTTATATTTTACAATAGATTTAATTTTCTATCTCAATAAAATGCAAAAAAGCCTGATGTAATTATATTCAAAATGAACGGAAAACAAGTTGAAGCTAACGTTACAGTCAGTTATTTGAATAACTACTCCCATACATTACATAATTTATATTTTAAGAGCAAGAAATGAAATCAAATGAAATATTAAGATAGGAGTGCTAGGTGGGGTGAAACATATCACAGAGGGTTTAGATAGCAATTTAGTAGTTGAAGACAGTTAGTATAACTAAAAGGTAATTAGTTATAACTAACTGATGGGGGGCGAGAATGTATAAATGGGAGAGAGGAGGTGAGGTTGAACTCTCTTGGAGAGTTCGGAGGTAGTGATCCTCGAAATCACAGGCTTGTAATACTCGTTACTCATTTCTGAAATCAAAGTCATCTTTTCTCTAGCTAATTCTGAACCAGTTCCTATTATATTACAACTGAAATAAAGACATGTCTAATGAATTAAAGTCATTACCTTCAAATTGATCTCGGATATTGTTTGGCATGCAGCTTCTTCCAAGACAGAAACCTTAAACTCCTCAAATATTGATGTAGTCACTACAGTGATCTGCTTGAATGAGACACGAAGCTTTGGTAAGCAGAGTTTGTCATCAAACACGCTACAGATAAAATGCAATGAAGATCTTTGTGATGCCTACCTTTCCTGACTTAATTGTATCTTTTACGAGCGTCTTGTCTTCATGATACTGTCAACAGCAAAAAAAATCATGTTAAAAACTGATAATTCAGCAACCATCTCCACCAAAAAAAAAAAGCAACCACTATAATACTCCAGGATGACATTACTCAAAATAGATATCAAAATACTAACAATTTAGTACTTCATTACCTAAATTAAGGTAATCCAAGAAATATTCAATCATGGGAAATTTAAAATATAAAAGCAATCTTATTTTCTTGGAGTTATTTTAAATCAATTGAACTTAACAAATATATAACTGGACAGAAATTACATTTTTCCAATTGTCTTGCCCTATTGGAAAAAAACCAAAGTTCCACATCGGCTAGAGATAATGCCAAGATAGATTATATGCGGGGGCAACCCTCACCCTATGAGCTAGCTTTTGGGGTTGAGTTAGACTTGAATCCACATTTTAAGATGGTATCAATTAGAACCTATCCTAAATCCATTAAACGAGCTATCCACCATATTATCCACGCACCAAGCCCAAAAGTGTTGGACATAAAGGGGAGTATTGGAGAAAAAATCCAAGTCCCACATTAGCAAGAGATAGTGCCAAGTTGGGGGGGAGGGGGGAGGGGGGAGGGGGGGTGAACCCTCACCCTATGAACTAGCTTTTGGGGTTGAATTAGGCTCATACCCACATTTTAAGATGCTCAAATCTGCGGGAAGAATCAACTAAACATGTAGGATGTAGTCAAAAGAGGATTTCACCACAGATAGAGATGTTGCCTAATGAAAGATTGCTTCAAATAACAGTAATCCAGCAGCCCAATAGCATTAGACCATAACAATATCCATCTAGTTCCCAACAGCAATACACATCAATAACAAACTCATCATCAACATTTGAAAGAAATTACTAAGAAATTTGATAACCTGTTTTTCAAGATCCTCTACAACATCCTCAAACAAATCTTTTGGAGTGGAACCAGATGTATTTGACGCAACAGCTTGATATTGAGGTAAATCCTTGACCTACAAAGTAGAAAACACAGCTTATTTCTCTTTCCATATTATTCCAGCTTTTATTGTAACCAATCCAAAGTTTTATTACCTTCAAGCAATATTCTCGCCATTGAGTTTTAGCAGTAAGAATTCCAACAGCAACATGTTCTTCAAGCAACTTGCGAAATGCATCACGGTTTTTCCTTTCACCCCGACGGATTCGATCCTATAATCATAGTCATAAGTGCAAATAAAACAAGAATATTGACTAAATCATAACCAATAATTATACACTTAAGTTCTACCTTCAGTATTCTTTTTTGTTCCTCTTCTTCTTTCTCCAAGTCCCGAATATAGTCCTGCCAAAGCCAATCTCAGCTCATAGATCCATCATAAAGGACCAACTAAAAGAAAATATACCTGGAAAACTAGCAAGCGGTCAATTTTTTCAAGTCGCAAGTATCTATCATCATCCTCTAACCGATCTTGGATTTTTCGCCAATGACTATTCGCCTAAAATGAAATGCAAATAGTTAAGGAAAAGGTTCAGTGACAGCAACCATAACAACTGAAATGCACTCCATTTTTTTAAAAAAATACCTTCACATAGTCACAGGACTCCAGAAATTTTCTATATTCTGCTATATTCCGGCGGTGTTCCTCTGCAGCATTTTCCTTTTCCTAAATTTTGCACAGAAAGGATAACAGTAAGAATGTCATGAAATAAAATTTGACATACATCTATTACAAATTTTAGCAGTTCAGTTTTAAAGAGGAACTTGAATTAAAATCAAGATGAGTTGACGTGCCGCCGACTCATTGTTATATTTTATTCTAAACAGGGATTCATTCTCCCCAGTGCCAGGTACCAATTGCCTGCTGTGCATTCATAGGAACAAATAGAACACAGCAATCCAGATTAAATAAACCATGAATCAGCATTATAAGCATCCACCCTAGACTTCCGGGAATAGATGGATATCCACCCTAGATTTAAAAACAATCAACAGTGGACAACTCATCAACCCTCCCCTAAAATCTGTTCATAGTTCCAAATAGCAAGTTGAAACTAGAAAGAGGTAATATGATTCTTCTCCTTGCAATTACTTTAAACTTTGGCTGCCTATCAAAAAAAAAAAAAAAAAAAGTTCACACTTTGACTACATAAATTAGAGGGGAAGACAAATTTGGAACATAAGTTAGTGCTACGAACAACTTTCCAACATCCAACTCCTGGAAGAATGGTGACAATCAAGCATCTCAGCATGCAATTTGGACTCCAAAATGTTAAGGAAATTACATTCTGCATATCAGAGAGCACCTGCTTTTTTGCCATTTTTTTTTTTAGTTCTTACTTTATTTAGCCAATGGGCTTGGACTTCAGTCTGTGAATGTCGCTTATCAATGGTGTTTAAACTATTCTAGCTTTGTGAATGAGGCTTATATAATTTGAGAATGGAAATCTAGTTGAGCAAACAAAGCTCAGTCAGACTCGTTGTTTGCTTGATATAGTAGAAACACTTTTGGACATTTAATCTTGGATTTAAATAATCAAGTGCACTATTTGTTTGTAATATCAAAGAAAAGTTTCCAACATATAACCACTTTTCAATAGTCAACAATGTACTTGATTTCACATCAAAATTACTATTATTTTCCCCTTCTATAGCCACAATAACCTAGCACAAAAGTAATTGACAAAATTAAGATTCCTATATTTCTAGCTGACAGTTATTCCACCAGATCTATCGAGCTATTGAGAGTGGTCATATCAAAGATGTCGACAAAGGTGACAATAATGAAAGTTTCATTTATAGTAATTAATAAACTCTATTGATAGATCCCTACCACTATGTAAGGGGTGTATTACGATGAGATTTAGGAGAAGGAGGGGAGAATCATATAATAGAAGCCCTGGGCAGTGAGGACTAGTGAGGAAGGGAAAGAATAGGGCTTTGGACAGCAACAACCTAACTTACAGAGAAAGGGAAATGGAAAGCAAGGGAGAGTACAATATGCAGGAAGGCATTAAAGAGGAGGGAAAGGAATGAGTTTAGAGATTGAGGTATGCAGAAATTAAACAAGGTTTTAGAAAGGACCGGATAGTAACCTCAAATAGTCTAAAGCTCTATTTATGAGATGCAACTACATTCCCTCTTGTTTCTTGAATCTATGTTCAGTAGCGGAGAATGAATGAGTGAATTTCAGCAAATAATAGTGATATTTTAGTTCTGATTATTAGTTTCTACCATCCATGTTCCCCTTCATTTTATTACTAGTTTCTTCTCACATGAATCACATTAAGTGGCTCAACTCCAACCATAATTTTAATTACAATAATGATATATTTAATAAATTTAGTGTCCTCCTGCAATGCAACAGCCAGAAAAATAAAGCGACCATAATATTGCACACAAAGTCGGTTCCTGAGAAAAAGCAGTCAAATAACAGCCTGCCTGCACTGAAAAATCTGCGAACAAATTACAAAAATCACAAGTCCCTTAAATTGCATTTACTTCCAAAAAAGAATGGATCTTGAATAAGATAAAGAGATGCAAGCTGGAATGCTGGACTAAGTTAAGCATTTCAATATATATTTTACTCAAGCCAATGATACAATTCAACTCCTTCCCTTGATTGTATGAAGATATACACAAATCAAAATGTAAAATGCTACAATGTGATTAACATCCACTTACCTGCCACTAGGCCCACTAACCACCAAATAAAAACAAGATTCTTCCCAAAATTTACATGTAAAGAAAATCCACAAATCTAAACAAAATATGCATCTTTCATGGGCACAAGATCTAAACTTAAATGGTATGTAATTGATTGCAAAGGTTCACTAGGAAGTAGAATGTAACATATTATCACCTTCCTCTCAAGTTCCACCATGTAGCTTTCAAATAAATCTTCTCGGTCCCTTGGTCTTTCAACAGCATTGAATCGTTCATCATTTTCAAACATACTAATAGCTTTGCTGATTACAGTAAACAATAAGAAATTTTAAGATGGATTATTTCAACCTAAGGAGACCAACTAGAAACAAAATGTTAACCAAACAAGCAGAGACATACCTCCACCTCATGGATGATGCAAGTTCCTTGCACTCCTGAAAAGATAATATGCATAAAGAGTTAACTAATAAAAGCACAAAATAATCAGGTATTCTATTCAACATACTTCCAACATCTTTGTGAATTCTTCACGGGCTCTTTTCTGCTTCATGCGCCTCTCTTCAGCCTCCAGCTTCTTCCTTTGGCCCAAATACTGAATGAAAGATTAAATTGATTCAATGTTACAAAGTCACACAGGATCATTACAATATCATAGAAAATGATACGCAACTATATCGTGCAACTGAATGAGTTGATGCAAGCATAAGTATCCACTTCAAGTTAAGCATACAATTTTCCCTGTGAGGCCTGTTTCTCACCTCATTAAAAGCCTGTTTTCGCTCACCAAGTGTTTTTAGGGCATTATATCTTTTGTCATTGATGATTTCTCTCATTGCCTGAATTACAATTAAAAAATAATAGTTAGCATTTGCAGCACACACACAAAAAAAAAAAAAGAGTAAAAAAAATTCAAGTTACATCATGTACCTGTTCCCATGTCCAATCAGACTGAACATTCACAGATTCCAAAAGAGCTTTAAATGCAAGTTTTGCTTCCTAACAGAGCAATTTAATGTGGCATTATATATCATGGTAGAAAAGGATAAGATACCTTCAGAGTGTTTTAGTAAAGGAAAATTTCCATGACATGAATTCTTACCAGTTTATTTGCATATACCAAGGTTTCATCGTCATTGGTTTTCTCTTCAGGTGGAATCACATTATTTTTTCCAACCACAGGCAATGGTCTTTTGCCTTCCTGAAGGAGTTGCAAGAAAAAATATGTAAATTAAATAAAGGTTCATAATAGGATAACAAATTAATGACTGTCCTTTTGGAGTTTTCTATTCTCAATTGTGACCAGTGTTGTTAAATAGCAGTCATGACGGAAAACAGATAGGCAGCCATATTATGGCAGTGGCATATCAACTTTCACATGGCAGCCACCATACCTATGGCAACCATGGCAGTTGAGGTGTCTCGCAGAAAACGGAGGAAAAATAAGTAAAAACAGAAGAAAAAAAGGTTGGGTCATGTGACCCGACCCAAACCCATGCCATGGAAACGCTTCAAATGATTTTCATTTTCAACTGTACTTTAATAATGTCTATTAATCGAGCCCATGAATGACCTTCCATTCCACCTCTCTAATACTTTCGAGGTTCGACGACTTCTCATCCTTGCTTCTTCGCTGCATCTGTACGAATCTTCTGTATGCTTCCTCTTTCTTTTTCCTCACTTCTTTTCTTTTGTGAATTCTATTGTTTTACCCTGTATTTCATTTCCTTCTCTTTTATTTATTATTTTTTAAAATATTATTTATCTTTTATTTTTAATTATATTATTTTTTACTTTTGTTTTTAAAAGTACTATTTTTTATTTTTTAAATCTATTTTTAACTGTTTTATTTACCTCTCTCTTTATATATTCTATTATTCTTTTGATTCCATTTTAAAATTTTAGATTTAATTTTGATAATTTATTTTATTAATATTTTAAAAAAATTATTCTTTTTATTTAATTTTTAATTTTTATAAATTTCGTTTTATTTTTAACTATATTTTCTAATTCTTTTTTTGAATTGGTATTTTTTAATTTTGTTTTCTTATTCAGTTCTTTTAATTCCATCATCTTTTTAACTCTATTTTTTAAAAAACTATTACATTTTTATTATATTTTCTAACTATTGTTTAAATATGGTTTTTAATTCTTTTATTCTTTTCGTTTTTTTTTAAATTCTATTATATATATTTTTTTAAATTGTTATATTTTTAATTGTTTTCTAATTCTGTTAATTATGCATTTTTGGTATATTATGCATGATCTGTATAAAATAGAATTGAAAACCATAATTAACAAATGCTTCCACCATTTGCCGAAAAACCATCTGCCACATTTATATGGCGGATTTGTAGCTGACCACCATGATCCACCATAATCCTAAGTATATAAACAGTAGTACAGAAAATAAATCTAGATGTCACCACTTTGAATGAAAACTAGAATTTCTATAGGCATATAATCCTACTACACATGGTTGGTCCCTTTTCTTAACAGTTTAGTTTTTTGGGTGGTTGAAAATCTGACATGGTACTAAACAAAAGTTTAAAATAGTGATCAATTACGGATTAAGACCAACACCTTACAAATTTATTCTAGTATTCTGTTTCATGTAATTGTTCTATAGGCTTGTGTAAGTGCATGAATGTTTATGCTGGGCTTAATATGCACAGTAGGTGCTAGGTGTCTCTAAAAAGGCCAGGCCTTTGGAGCGATTAGAAATGCAACAAAGGCAGATAGATTTCAGATGCAGAAGCATAGCCCCCAAGATCAGGGGCCTTGATTCCAACTTGAAAACTAAAAATATTTGAAAGGAAAAGACTGCGGGTGTGTTTGATTCTTTGTTTTAGTTTTTAAACTATTTTATAGAACAGTTTTAAAAAACTAATTTTTAGAGAATAGGAGTAATAAGGTAGGAAGAACAGGAGTAATAGAAAACTGAAAGTAGAAAGCCAAAACATAGAGATGTTCTGGTTTTTTGGTTGTGAAAACTTAAAAAAGGGATGTTAGTTTTGAAAATAATTTTCAAAAATTACTCTTGTCAAACAATTTTTCATTTTTAAAAACATAAAAAAGTTTTCAAATATAGGAAACATACAGGCCCTGAAAATTTAATTTGTTAATCTATTGATTTCAAAGGAAGATAACCACTCCTATATACAGACTGTTTTTAGTTTTAAAACAAAGAAAACACGCATGCACACCAAGCCTGTGCCTCACTACATGCATCACCACCCTAGATGGCACACATCCTCGAGCTAGGACCACAAAATAGGAGAATGAGAAAACATCTGTCAGGTGTTTCTGCTTTTTTTTAAAATAAAAAATAAAAACTTGTTTTGGAAACAATTTTCAATTAATAAACTTTAGAGGAGGAATTGATTGCTGGGCAGCATAAAATTATTTTAGGAAACAGATTTTAAAACAAAACAATATTGCGAAGGAAATCAAGCAAGCACTTAATACCATATAACTCTCAAGAGTCTAAGAATCTGTACAGGCTAATTAATGATAAAAAAAACTATCAATTATCAATTACAATAATTACCTCGATATCTTGAAGAGAAGATCCATTTACAGAAGCAAAATCTTGAGATGCTTGATTTTCAACACTGCAGGTAAATTTTCAATGCAAAAGTCAGTATTGAAAACAACAACAGCAAAAAAATAAACAATAAACATGCAGAACAGAATTTTATACAGGGGTGGCATTTTGGATTGTTGAGGTGAATTCTCGGCTAGTCCAGAGCTTCCTGCAACTATTGTAGGTGCAGCACCGGTAGTTACCACAGTGCTTGGTTCTACTCCTGTTGTGCTTGGGGTAACTATAGAGTGAGAAACAGAGGTCCCAGATAATCCTGAAACCAACCGTTGAGAATCGGTTGCTGCAATTGTTGTGACAGAAGATGGGCTGGAAGCAAGCCCATTTGAATGATTTGATGTCAAGGAAGTGTTCAAGCTAGATGCATTAGCTGCTGTTGGTGTTGGTGTTGCTGTGGAGGAGACTACAGCATTGGATGTATCACTTGTTTCTGACTGCATTCCCTGGTTTGCAGCTTTCTGTGCCTGCTCACGAGCCAACTGAATGGAAATATTGCAATTTGGGGTAAGAACAGAAATGCTGATGTGAAGAAATTAAAAACAAATACAAATATAATCATTAATAACAAACCTTAAGTTCCTCTGGTATTGACCACGTTGATTGCTGAGTAACCTTGTTGTAATAATACCTGCAAGATGCCACACAGCCAAAACATAAAACATTACATGAATTATTACAAATTAATGACACAGAAAGGGTGTATTATATAACATATAATAGGAAAGAAAACACACTTTCTTCCTTCTGAAGTGAATTCTTTCCAAACAGTTGATGCATCAGCTCTCTGTCACATCCAGCAAAATTAGTGGGATTTGAAAATGCTAAAAGTATACTACCCAAGAAAGATCATCATATGAAGGTTATAATAATTAACCACATGCTGCTGCAAGAAACTATAGGTAAGGACTAACCAAATAAAGGAAAGAAGAAAACATCCCTGAAGAGTTAATTGTTATATGATAATATTGCCACAACTAACACAGTACAAGAAATTATACAATGAAGAAGAATTTGTATACTCCTATGCACAAATATGTAAGCATACCCCACTGCAATGTATAACCCACAGCTATACACCAATCTCACATTTTATGTTTAAAAAAAAAAAAAGATTGTAAATAGCAAACTGTTGCCTGCCTTGAGAAAGTGCTACCCCGCCTTCACAGTGACCATATAGAGCAGTTGTTAAAATTTCTCCTGAATTGCCATGATATCTACAAATCAGTGGAAGCACATGCACATAAAAGGATATTCGTGCCATAAACCTTCTATGATCATTGAAAACATTGTAGAAATGATCAACATCCATATAAGATACCAGTTTGATTGACCACATTACACTTTCAAAGCATGTCCAACAGATAATAAAAAGTAACATTCACAGGAACAGCAACAAATTATCAAAACAACTCACCTCTATAGGTGACATCAATTCTAAAGGTTTTTCCCAACTTGATTGCCTTGTCCTCTTGTTGTAATAATATCTAATTAATTTGAGAAACAAGAACTTCTGATTATGATTCTAGAAATGTGAATTACAAAAGCACAATAAAATTATATTATTTTGACAAATAGTTAATAACAAATATATAAGATATTTAGTGTTTGCTAGCAAAGCTGAATATGATTATGTTAACCAATACCTTCTCCCATCAGCAGAAGTGTGCTCTTGCCAATCCGATATGGATTGCTGGTTGGTAGCATTAGTTACCTAAAATTTGTCAGAGCAAAACACTGAGAATTGAAATAATATAAGCTCAAATTTGTCATAAATCATAATATAACATACGAATACATGATTAACATAGAAATAATGTAATCCACTGAATCACATTTAATGTAAAGCATTATCAAAAACTTCATGAGCTACTGAGATTCAATTAGCTACTCTCAAGGAATCTGCTTCAAATGATATCATAACAAGCAAGTCACAATTCTTTTACAATAACATTCCATGACGGATACCTAGGCACAGGCACATACACAGCAGAAAATGAAAGGTAAGCAGAGAATGCAAGTTCAAACAGACCAAGGAACATACAGAAACAGAGAACTGAATAAAAATATCCCTAACACTTTTTCTTTGAAAGTGAGACACACAATGTAGGCAAGCGGAGAGCAGTCACAGGTTTGGAACAAGCACGACACTTTTAGTTGGTGTGGGGCTGGTTTGCTGATGCAGCAGGTGCGAATGCGACCACATTTTGGAGCAAAATTGCAGTGGCCGCATGCGTAAGCAGCCTTGATTTCAACTTCTGGGTAAAATCTTGTCCACGCCTAAGCGAATTGAAATCGCCCCTGTTTTAACATTCCGTTTTCTTTCTCTTCTTTTAAGAGAACCTTTTCGTTTTTGATTCTGGGTTTTCTAATTTTTCAACTTTTATTTTTATTTTTGCCCCTGTATTAATTCTTGTTGACATCCTTTCCATTTTCCCATTTAAGCCTTTTACCAAATCACCCCTATTAAGCCTTTTGTTTTCCTACTTTAAGTTCCCCTGTTTTACGTGAATGTTCAGTAGCATTTACACTTTTTTACCAAATTGCCCCTGTTAAGTCCTTTGTCTTCCCACTACAACTTCCCCTTTTCACGTGAACATTCAGCACAAATGTGTTCCCCCTTTTTAGCTTCCCACTTCTCAGTTTTTAACCTTTCTTCTCCTATTTCTTGTCAGCTCTTTTTGCAATTATATTCTCAATCTCTGAGACATCTTACTTTTTTACTCTTTAATTTTGTGTATTTTTCTGTTTTTCAGCATTATGCGTATGATATAAAATTATAAATTATGTATATTGTTTTCTAGACTTTGACTCCACACTGCTATCTAGGATTGACTGCTTAGCACACATCTATAGGGGGAAAACAATCAAAACATAATATAACACTATGACAAGAGAATTATCATCTTATTGGAAAGCATTGATGCCATTATCATAAAAATAACAACTATAATACAAAAAAAATAAAATAAATAAGAAAAGAGAACTCCACCATAGGAATTCCAAACAAGCTCTATCTACAGCTTGTATAAACAAAAGCATTTGAACGTAAAATCAGTAATATGCATTAAAAAGTAAGAATGGATAGAACACTAACCGCATCAGTTGATGTAGCACCAAATGATTGCACCCCAGCCGACTGCACAGATGTAACAGCCGCAACACTTTGAGATGCAGAGGATGGCCAAGATTGACCAGCAGGAGGAGCAAACATTTGAGGTGGATGCTGGGGTGGATGCTGGTATTGAGCCAATGCATTTGCATTATCTTGCTGCTGACCATAAGATAGTGTGAACTGAAAATGTGTACAATGAAGTTAGAGAATAGAAGGTACTAAACAACTCAAGAGAAATCTAGTAATCAACTACAACAGCAAAGCTCTAAAAACTAAGGTAGCCCATACATATGAAGAATGAGGAGCTGCTACTGAAACAGCCAAGCCAGGCATATGATTGCTTAAAGGGGGAACGGTTTGCTGTGAATGTGTTGGAATGGATGTCAGTGGCCGGTTTGTCTGAATGTATTGCATAGGTATAGCTTGTGATGAAGGAGCAGGATGACCAGGCTGCATTGGTCTTGGAGTCAACTGCTGCATTGGTTGAGAATACTGCAATTGCTGACCTTGCATGACAGGCATTCCCGCATTTGAAGAAGGAATAGCATGTCCTGCAGGTCCAAATTGTTGTGAATTCATTGGAACAAATGGTTGCCCTTGCTGAGTTTGAATGACTGGCCGAAACTGCAGATGAAAGGACATAAGAGTGATGGAAAAAATATGATAGATTCTTATTCAAGAGCAAGAAATTGTAGTTAATAACATGAAGAAGAAAAAAATCCTTTGAATAAATGAGGGTAACCAAAACTGAGGACCCAACAATCACACAAACATAGAGACACATGGAGAGAGTTACACAGAAAGAAAGAAAAATGAAAATTAAGAAGCATCAGGTACAGCGGAAAACTGGGACAGCATTAATTAACTCTAAAAAGGAAACAAACAAAACAAAAGAAGCCAAATACTAAGACACTAGCTATTCTTCATATCACCATTCAATATTCTCATATTCAAAGCAGGTATGTTACTAACTATACACACAATCAAAGCAAGTTACTAGACAAATATTGCATTGTAACAATATTCTCGGTTAGTATTGAGAAAGAAATATGCCTGCATGCTGGAGGGTCGAGAATTATTAGCCATTTAACACAAACGGTTCCTGAAAATTAGAAGAGGATGCATCAGTCAGACCAAAATACAACTGCATCTTGATGACTTATTACATTGTTAAATTATGATGTATTGGTAATGCAAGGTTAAAAAAAAAAAAGCTTGTAGACAAAATGAATATTTCCAGACAACATAGCATTTTACAGGGTTATACCTTCGCTTCCTAGTTCCATTGCAAGCTGATGGTCATCAGGGTAAAAAAACAATATATGTATAAACATACTGAAAATTATTCATATTTTCTAGCATTTTAAGTATTTACTATATCAATAAAAGTGAAAAGAAAAAAGGATGACTGAAGGCAGCCATTAGAGAAAACAGAATTAGTTATTCATATTTTTTGGCTCATTTTACCTTTCAACCTCTACTCATGCACTATAACTCCACACTCTCCAATTTTAGTTTCCGTTATGCAATACTGTTACGCTATAAACTAATTGCTCTCATTCTCCTTATCTTAGCAAAAATTCTAAGAAATGTAGACAGACAGGTACGACATCTTTCTGCATGTAATAATAACGACAGCAAGCAGGAATATAAGGTGGGTTGGATGGTTAAGGGAGAAGGGAAGAGGGGAAAGGTCGCGGGCTTAAATACTTCGCACAGCTTAATCACGCTAGGCAATTTGTTTTGTATCTTCAAACTATCGAATCCTAATCGAAAACAGCAAAGAAAATCATTCGTTCAAAGGAAAATAAGAGAATTACAAATACATAAAATAGTTAAATACGTTCGTCAAATCCTGGATTTTCCTATTCCACTAGAACCTTAACCTAAGTAAGTCGTTGCAAGCCTAAAAAGTATAGCATCGAAACTTTAATAGATTAGATTCATTTCACTTAAATGAATAAATTTTGCGAGCAATTAGATAATTCACGATAAATTGGGATGAACAAACTTACTGGTGGCGCAGATAGGAAGCAAAGGTGGAAGAAGCTAATCGTTGGTCTGGCTGAATTGACAGAAACTTCGTTGGTTGTGACTTCGAATCGAAACCCAACGTGCTAGGGTTTTAAGAGGGCTTGCAGCACATGACACAAAACAACCGGTAAAAAGCCCACAGCACAGAGTAAAACAATTTGGGGAAGACGAACTAGATAAGAGGAAAAAAAAAGTAAAACAATTTTCATTTATGGAATTTTAATTACTAATTATTAATTAATTAATATTTACAATTCAATGCCATTGCCACCGCGATGGCGCCATGTGCTTGCTTGCATTGGATTTGGATTTGGATTCGAATCTTGTGAGGATAGTTGGGCTGCAATAAAAAATATATTCGAATTACTTTCTACACCTTATTTTTAATTCCTGCACCCCAAAAGACTTGAACAACCAAAATACACCAGAATCCCACCCAACCATCGTGTCCCACCTTCATAATCACCACACACCACCACTGCAACCAGCCAAACCATTGTGTCCCACCTCCACCCAACCACCCAACACCACCATGCCCATTGGATGTGAAACGCACCCATGTGATCTTGCAATTGTGATGATATGTAAAGAACTAAAGAAGTAATGTGTGTATTTATGTTGGTGCCATGAAAAGGGGTGTCCCAAATAAGCATTTTGGAATAGGATAGGTAGTTTGTAAATCTATTATGGAATACCTTGTCGTATGCTGGAATAGGTATTCTGGATTAAGATAAGATACTCCAAAATACCTATTCCATAATAGGAAAAACATATTCTAGAAAATGTATTCTAGATTAAGATAAGGATAATGTGGGAATTTTAAAACATTTGGGGTGCAAGAAACAATTGCCAAAAGAATTGTGCTAAGGATATACTTTGACGGGTTTGACTATTCACCCCCTATTTCAGTAAAAAAATAGTTTGATTTGATTTTGTTCAAAATATAGTTCAATTCAAATTTGAGAAAATAATTCACTAAACTAAAAAAAAAAAAATCAGTTCAGTTTGATTTAATTCGAATTAAGTATATTTTTTTCATATCAATTTTCATACAATTCAATTCAGTTTAACCTTTTTGAACACCCTAAACCCTATTGGAGAGGAAGAAGAGTAGAGGTGGAGTGTATGAGAGTGTTTAGGTTTAAATGGGGGAAAGGAGTATTTTGGTCTTTTTAATCAGAATGAGAGGTCTCAAAAGTAAATTGAAGGTGTAGTCGATGTTGTCCTCATCGTAGCTTTTGCACCCCTGTTAGGCTTTTCTTATTTGGTGTTGAATCGTCTTCGGTTTTCATCTTCAACCCAACTAGTAAAAGTATATGAGCTTAAGGAATGGAACCCATGTTAATCTTGTTTTTTTTCGCTGAATAAAACCCATGTTAATCTTTGATTGAGCAATTGACTTTAGATACATGAGATCTCATGTTCAATTATTATTGTCACAATTGAATAAAAAAATCGGTAATTTAAAAATCATGAAAATAAAATCAAAACTTTATGGATTTTTGGCAATTGTTCAAATTCTTGATACATCAATTATGAAATTCAAAATCATTCAAATACTAAGTTCAATTTCCCAAGTAAATTCACGAAATAAGAAAAGAGAGAAAATCAAGACCCCACTAATCTAAAGAGTAGGAATCATGTCCAAAAGTCCAAAACTCTAAACTCATATAAAATAACTTTACCCTGCGTCATGATTTAAATTTAATTTAATTTTATCTTACCCCTTTTTTTGATTTTATTTTCTTTTTTATCCATAAGAATTCAAAAAGGTGTTAAAAATTTATAACACTTACATATTTTTGTTTAATTAACTGAGATAAAAAATTTGTTACTTTATTCTTTAAATAGGTTGCAGATAATTCATTCCAGTTGTTTATTTTTTGGTATATATATATATATATATAAGGAAATATTTTATCTAAGATCCGGACGTAACTTGTCATTCAAGAATAACTCTTATATTCCTAATTTGAGGTGACTAAGTGTTATTCTACTAGGCCCTTGTAGATTTTTTGTTCTATCACATAACATAATTACCACTAAGATATATCCATCGAGTCAATTACGATAAACTTGTCAAATAACATTTAAAAAAATAAGAAGATAAAATTATAAAACTTCTCTATTAAATGGAAATTACCCCTCAACTTTTAATAAGTTCTCTTATTAAACTTTTCCCAAAACAGAAATGCATAACTTAATTGTAACTTAATGTTTAATTCATTTTAACTCATTTTTTGTTTATAAATACTTTTTGACAAGTTTGTGAAATAAAACATGCCAGGTTATTAAATACATACTTGTATGCAGGAGTAGGGGAAAAAAACGAACTGAAGTGATGTTGAACCGAACTGAGAAAAAAATAGGATAAATTGGTTTTTTTATCCTCTAATTTATTATTTTGGTCCTATTTGTTTCTTTAATTTTTTTTAGTTTAATTTTTTCCTCTAATTTTTTTAGAATGTTCAATTTAATTCTTGAAATTCATTTTCATCTAAAATAGTTAAATTTGTGTCCATGTGTCTA
The DNA here is from genome assembly GCA_007407185.1 of Glycine tomentella. Classification (NCBI taxonomy): domain Eukaryota; kingdom Viridiplantae; phylum Streptophyta; class Magnoliopsida; order Fabales; family Fabaceae; genus Glycine; species Glycine tomentella. The sequence continues at coordinate 27,713 of PYAF01006022.1, read as the reverse complement.
CTTAAAAGAAGGACACATCATGTGTGAACTCCATGGTTAACAATTTTACCAGAATGTATGAGACCAAATTGAATCATTTTTAAAAATTAGAGGATTAAATTAAAAAAATAAAAGACTAAATTAAACAAAAATAATAAACTAGAAAATTAACTGAATTTTTCTAATAAAAAGCTGACCCTAATTATTGTATATTTCAATTTAAAAATCAATCTGCTCTTAAATTAATAGTTAAGCGAATTATTAACTAATTTGAGAAGTGCTTGTAAAATAAACATAAACCACCTTGAGACCCTAAATTTGCAAATAGGAAAATGAGGTCTTTCTTATTCAAGTTGTATTTTTTGGTTTAATCATGATGGTATTGGTACGAAATAACTCCACCAAAAATAGTGAGTAATATTCGTTAAAGACCATGAATCCACACAAGATTGATATTTTCTTTCTAACATTATTTATTCAAGTTGTATGTATGAAACTAAACAAATTTCTTAAATAAATTTTAAAAGTAAGGTATGCCAAAGACATAGTAGTATTTTAGAAGATAATAACTATCCTTTGCAAAGTCATACACGGGTACGTGGAGTGCTGAATTCATACATATACTGCTTTTGATTTTCTAGTCAACAATGGCTATCGGTAGCACAAGAATAAGCTAACCATGATGCACTCCATCATGAACAGAAATCGTACTTATCAGCAGCAGAATAATCATTCTCACTTGGATTAATCTTCACACACCTATTATACTAGATTTTGACTTGTACAGAAATCTCTTCAATAGAACATAAACTAAGAAAGTTAAAACATATCATTAATCTTTGTCTAGATGAGAGATCCTGACCAAATTAGTGTCATGAACGGTGCATGATCGAGTACATGAGAAAAAGGACATGCTCTTCCTTACCCTTGACTCAATTCCATCTTTGATCAACTTTTTGCTCACCTTAGCACTACTTTTCTGATGATTCTTGGTGCACTCTTTGAAAGCTGCTACGAAAGGGTCTTTGTCTTGAACCCAAAGGCCCCTCTTGGAGGAAGTTCTATAAAAGGGAGGCTGAAAAGCACAAGGAGGAAGTGGAATTTGAAAATCAAGAAGAGGGTGGTGGTTTTTGTGATGATGAGTAGCACTTGATTCTTCCTGTGTGCAAGGTGGTGGTGGCAACTTGGCCAAAAGCTCTTCCTCTTTTGGGATCAGATTTTCCCCATGAGGAGTACTTGTTACTTTGGAGACACCGGGCTTCTTTTCCCATGAGAAGCTTATCTTTCTTATTGGTTGACTCATCTTCTGATTCTTCTCAGAGTTGTGTTAAATGAAATAATGACAAGACCATATATATATGTGACTAGAGGTGAGGTGGTGGTGAAGTGTAAATCTATGATGAGGCCATTATAAATTTAGATATTGATATATTTGGTGCACTTACCATCATCACATAGTTCTCAATGGCATAGTCTCAATGGACAACCACATAAAACGTAATCATAGACAATTTTAGTTTTGGGGTTTGGAAAAAAAATGATACAAAGGAATTGGGAAAAGAAGACCAAGTTCACACGGGTTTGCATCACTCAAAAGAAGACAATAGCAAAAAGTTAGAAGAGTATAAGACAAAACTCATGTGGTTGACTTGTTCCTCCTCTTAGTTCTTATATATTAGACCAGTTCAAAACATTGTTTCCAAAAAGCATCAAATTGCACAAGAAGACATTCTAAGGAATTTAACAAATTGAACTGAGATATATAGTTTTTAATCAGATTACACACATAACTGTTTAAATTTTAGTTAGTGTAACAAAATCCATATTTCTATAAGACCACATGTTCTGTTAATAAGATCACAGAGGAACATTGAATCAGTTTAGCTATTTGTCGTTTTCATTAGGGAATTTTCTAAATCTACTGCTGCGGCTGATGACTTTGGTTTGGACAGTTTACTAGAATACAGCCAGTAATAGTGTACACATTTGATTAGCTACATCGGAATCAAAACACATAAAAACGCTCATAGCAGGCCACGGTTATAAATTAGATAATATGTAAGGCTGCAGAAAATTATAAACTAGTCAGGGACTATGCTCTTGCTTCCTTGTTTTATTTTCACCAATACTTTTCTATACAAAAAAACTGACTTAGATTGTCATATGGTAAATACATCAAGATCCCCCTAGTAAAAACAAATAAAAATTCAAGCCTGAATGGCATCAAGAAAGACTATGGCGAAAGTTGTCAAGAGAGATCCGATAGTAAATAATACTTCTGAAGCTTTGGTTTTTAACTCAACAAAATTATGCCATAAGTCAATCTCTCCTTAATGGGATAAGGCTTTATTGTTGATGTTTTTTAAACAAACAATTAAAGATATCATCTCAACTTTTATAGATATAGACAGCTTTGTGACCACAAATATCATCAGAGTGGTTGACTTTGGTTTGGACCTTTACTAGAACTCAGCCAGTAATAGTGTGCACATTTGATTAGCTCCATTGGAATCGAAACACACAAAATGTTCATAGCAGGCCACGGTTATAAATTAGATAAAGGGGGACAATCTGTTTTGAATCATGTATATGCAAGGCTGCAGAAAACTATAAATTAGTCAGGGACTATGCTTTTTCTTCCTTGTTTTATTTTCACCAATCCTTTTCTATACAAAAGAACTATGACACTCTTAAATTGCCATATGGTAAATACATAAAGATCCCCCCAGAAAAAAACAACAACCAATAAACAAACAATTCAAGCCTGAATGGCGTCAAGAAAGACTTTCGAGAAAGTTGTCAAGAGAGATCATCATATAGTAAATAATATTTCTGAAGCTTTGATTTTTAACCGAACAAAATGATGTAAGGTATTAATGGGACAAGGCGTTGTTGTTAATGTTTTGTAAACAAACAATTCAAGATGTCATCTCAACTTTTATAGGTATGGACAGCTTTGTTACCACAAACATCATCAGAGTGCTTGCAAGAAAAAATATTCACGTACTTCCATATGGTAGGCCAAGATCTAATGTTCTTTTGGACCCTATTACTCTGTTGATGTATAAAGGGGCTTTGTGTGCATTTCTTGTAAGCTTCAACAAAAGGGTCTTCTTCCTTCTGGCTCTCCATCCTAAAAGAGCTGATTCTGAGCGACGTTTGCACGGCACGAAGAATCTGAGATTCCTCCTCCACTTTGTGTCTATGTTCACTTCCAGATCCTGATGATGATGAACATGGAGGAGGCTGAAGCACCATGCTAGGGCCATTGTGGTGGCCATGAGTGGTGACTTTAGAGAGACCAGGTTTGTGTTCCCATGAGAAAGGAACGTTTACTATAGTTTCTTCACAATGTACATCATTGTAATTGGTGTGTTCCATTGATGATGGAGTTGTTGTTGTTGTTGCTTGCAATGTACAAGTAAGTAGTACTAGTCTCTCTAGGTTCTTAATTAATAAAGGGGACTATGCTATATCACGTGATTTGTGATTAATAATAACGGCTAATCTAAATTCTGGTGAAGAGGGGTTATAGCTTGTAGATTAATCTACTGAGAGAAGACATGATACAAAATATGCACTTCATATAACACAGGTTCTCGTCATAAATCATGATTGGTACTTGGAACTATTGGAACTAGGAAGCGTAGAAAAAGGGCTTTGTTGTTAATTAACCGTGACCGACATGATGTGTCACTTTTTTTCAGTTTTGGGGTTAAAAATTATCATTTATAGCCAAAACTTCGCTTTCGTGAAGAATAATTCTAAATTTTCCGGCCACTTCCTTGAGATAACCATCTTAATATAATTCTAACAATATATATTTTTGAGAAATTTAGAAACAATTTATAAGAGAATTTGTTTATACCATTTTATTATTATCAACTATATATCCACTTTATTAATGATTAATATTCAAATCTTGTTAACTATTTTCAGTGGGTTTTGGCTCCTATTCTGAATAAGTTTTGTTTTAATATTAAAGATTTCCTACTAACATATAAATGTATTCTAATCTTCTTGGATGAGATGTGATTTATATAGAACTCTTTAATTATGGTAAGATAAGATTATATCTATAGATGACGGATATAAGAAATAATTCAAGAAAAATATAATTATATTTTATCTTTAGAAATCACATATATAAGATATAATTTAAATAAAAATATGATCGAATATAATTAAGATATAATTAATACATGATATGAGAATATATGTTCTGACCATAATGATCAGTCTAAGGCCTATTAGGCTAGATATAGTCATTTCATTGGCTTCAGCCAGTCCATTAAACTTGACCCAATAAAGACTTGAGGATACACAGATTCTCAAATTCAATTACAAATTACAAAGAGTTTAAAATATAAAGTTTTAAACCATTGGATTCGACCAATGATATAATTCATTGGATTTGGCCCAATGAAAACCCAACCAGAAGATAAACTTTCCAACCACATTTTAGTACATTATTAATAAAGAGAATATAAGATCCAATTTATTATCTAGCGTCTTATCTGTTTATATTTTATTTTATTGTTAGCTTCAAATTAGATCATCTTCATTTTCATCTCTTATTGATATATTATGCCGTGGATATGTAATGGTTATCTAGGATCTTCTGTGTTTTTTGTTGTTTTTGCTTCGTTACAATTAAGGATCAGAAGTACCATGAACACTTCGGAAATATATCAAATTCAATGGGCATCAAAATGATTAGATTCTGAATTTCTCCAATGGCCACCAAAATTATTGTTATCTTTTGGGGTACCAAGG
>PYAF01006022.1:0-10739 GCA_007407185.1 Glycine tomentella | reverse complement strand
AAAAATAACAAAACTTAAAAATACTCAAATGAAAAAAACCACTCAATTCTCCTTTTTTCTCAAGAAAATCTACATATTACTCGAGATTGCTTCAAGGTCCAATGCCTTAAGCGATTCTCCTCGCTTTTTCTTCAAACTCAAGGTCGTTTCAAGGTCCAACGCCTTAACGACTCTTTTTCGAGCAATTAAAATAAGTCTTTCAAAAAAGATAAAATCAATCCAATCAAGTTGTTAAAAGAACTACGTAAGTCTGATTTCCTCATTGCACCTGGGGATACGTAGGAGCGAGGGTAAATCCCTTGTCGACCTAAAAAACAAAAAAAAAATAGTAATATAAAATCTTCTCTTTTCTAAAAAATAAAAATTTGATTTTCTTTTCTAAATAAACAAAAATAAAACAAGCATATTCATGTTCTTAAGAAAAAAAAATAATTTAAAAAGTCACTTTATTTGTCACACGCTCGATTAAAGGCTGCCGTCTTCGTGACGGACGCGTGGGGTGCGAATACCTTCCCCATGCGTAAACGACTCCCGAATCCTTTTTCCTCTAAAATCGTAGACCATGACTTATCTTTTGGTTTTTCCGACGTTTTCCTTGAATAAACGTTGGTGGCGACTCCTCTCTAGTTTTTCCCATATTTTTTTTTGGGAAAACCATCCATCTTTTTCTTTTTTCGTCGTCGTCCCCGTCGTGGCCGGATAGGTTGCGACAGATGGCGACTCCATTGGGGACTGGTTAGAGAGTTAAGCCATTTAATCGTGTGTGCAATTTTATCGTGACTTTTTCATTTTTTTTCCTTTTTTTTTTCTTTTCGTTGTGCTTCTGTTCGTTATCGTTTCACTCTGCTATCGTCCTTTTCGTTGTTTTGCTTCTATCTCGTTTTTTATTCTTTGTCTTGCTCATGCTTGTATATATATCCTTTGCTATGTTGTTACGCCTTTGTAGTTAGAAATAAATTACATCATTGAATTCTAGGGTAGACGACATGTGTTATACTTGTTGTATCTGCTTGGGAATTTTCTGATTGTTTTGCAGGTGGGGTTGGGTAATTCTTAGGTTGCTCTTTCACACACGACACCTACACTTTTTGCACACACTTTGAGATGTTGGGCCCTATACCCGGGTCTGTGTGAGCCGTAGGGAGTGGAGGTTGATCTGTGGTCATGCTGGGTCTCCGACTCGCTTGATGACAGTGAAGCCTAATATAGAGTTGTCCTCTTTTTGTGGTGCATTACCGCTGGTAGTCCCTATCGCCGCATTGTCATTACATAAGAGGAATATATCTCTAGAAGCCAGTGAGGTTACATGAAACTACCCTTGGAATTTGTCACTGAATAGTAAACTTTTACACCCTTCCTGCTAGGTTCCTAAATTAGGGGTACGGAGCAGACTCACCCCACCTCGTTTCCTTGGTCACATCATGCGTCTCTTCATATCATTGCAAGGGATATCATCTTTGCATTCATCATTTCTCATATTCATGCACCACATAAGTCATTGCATTTTTTATACATATTCATATAGCGTGTTGCTTGTCCAAGCAATTTCATACATTTTGTTGTCATCATTTGCATGCCATGTTCATCTATGCATGATTCAAACATATGTCACAATGGAGTGCAAAAGTCGCAATGGGCATCATTTCTGCATTCATCATTTGTCATATTCATGCATCGCATACGTCATTGCATATCCATTCATAATCATATAGCATGTTGCTTGTCCAAGCAATTTCATACATTTTGTCGTCATCATTTGCATCCCATGTTCACTATGCATGATTCAAACATATGTCACAATGGAGTGCGAAAGTCGCAATGGGCATCATTTTTGCATTCATCATTTGTCATATTCATGCATCGCATACGTCATTGCATATCCATTCATAATCATATAGCATGTTGCTTGTCCAAGCAATTTCATACATTTTGTCGTCATCATTTGCATCCCATGTTCACTATGCATGATTCAAACATATGTCACAATGGAGTGCGAAAGTCGCAATGGGCATCATTTCTGCATTCATCATTTTGTCATATTCATGCACCGTATAAGTCATTGCATATTCATTCATATTCATAAAGCATGTTGCTTGTCCCAACAATTACATACATTTTGTCGTCATCATTTGCATGCCATGTTCATTCATGCATGATTCAAACATATATTTGTTCATGTCTTGCATTCTTCTCTGTGTTGCCAAAAGTCCCAATGAAGCGCAAAAGCTTACACCGTATTCTTGGTTACGTGTGTTGAGTATCATGGTCATGTCCATAAACAACTCATGTCGGAGCTATACATTTTTTTTCTTGAAAGTGATTGAAGACCACATGAACATGGTACCCCAACACGTTTGACAAAAAGAAATGGTGGTCTTTTAAGCGTCTTGCGTCGATCTCATAAATGCGTCTGCCACGCATAGCATAAGTACGTCATGTTCATTCATCATATCTTCTTTATGATAGGTTGTTGAAGTATTGACGATCAAAACTTCCATTCCTGTAACATGGGGTCGAACCAAGCACTGCCTTTTAAGAAAATGTCTTATCAAGTCAGGGTCAAAAGTCTGTCCGTAGTCAACATGCGAAAACTGGGGCAGTGGATGGATCAGGTTTTCATAGCCTCTTTGACTACTATTCGCACATGTTGAACTATTGACTTACATAATTAGGAACCGCTGATGTATTTTCGATAGTAATTTGACTCTGATAAGATGTAATGAACAATCTTGTTTTCATGAAAAATAGAGTTTAATTGACCCTATGTTCTATTGAGCGTTCTGTGTAAAAGTTGCAATACTTCAGCAAGTTATCATTTGCATGCATCCATGTTTATTTGTTTTGCCACATTGTTATGCATCGCTCATTACATTCTTTCCTTGAAAAATCAGAAAAAAAGTAACCTTTGTGCTAAGAAATAAAGACTGCACTTTGCGGCACCCATACCAGACGCGTGCCAAAACTACAATAATGAGTGACATAGAACAAGTACAAGAGCAAATGAAGGTTGATATGGAGGCCATGAAAGAGAAAATGACAACAATGATGGAAGTGATGATGAGCATGAGGAAGATGATGAAGGTCAATGATGCCACCACTGTTGTTGCTAGCACCGTTACTGTAAGGGAACCAATTCATTCACCCAATTTTAATCAAGAAAGTAGTCCAGTTTTGGGTGTAGTGCTTCAAGGAGGTGAGGCAACAGCAAATGTACATGAGCCTCATTATGTCCCGGTCCAAAGTAAGACTCATTTTCCATCATATGGTTTGCATCCCAATTATACACCACCTTTTGCTGCATACGCTCCTGGTGAGAATATTTGTAGTTCTACACCTGTAGTCATTGAGAACAAACAAATGCAACCTGATCATACTCATACACATGTTCCTCCAGTCGTGAATGAAACATATGTGGCTCCCCAAGACTACACTTTGCTCAATTTAGGGGTTTATCCGAGATATACTAGTGAAGGGCATGCATTTTCTGGTGTCCCTGTGCTAAATGCTCCAGGAGGCCCTCTACATCAACCATCATCGCAACCCTTACATTTTGTGATGAGAGAAGGGCCTTCTGCTGTAGCCAAGAAGGAAAGATTTGATCATATAGAGCAGAGGTTGAGGGCCATTGAAGGAGAAGAAAAGTATGGCTTTGTTGACATGTCAGAATTGTGCTTAGTACCTAATATGGTCATTCCTCCGAAATTCAAGTTGCCAGATTTTGATAAATACAAGGGGACCACTTGCCCAAAGAATCACCTGAAGATGTACTGTAGGAAGATGGGGTCATATGCGAAGGATGAAAAGTTGTTGATGCATTTCTTTCAGGAAAGTTTGACTGGGGCAGCTGTTATTTGGTATGCTAACCTGAAATCCTCTCGGGTCCGCTCCTGGAAGGATCTAATGGATGCTTTCATTAAGTAGTATGAAAACAATTCATACATGGCTCCAGATAGAATGCAACTACAAGACATGTGCAAGGGAGATAATGAGTCATTCAAAGCATACGCTCAAAGGTGGAGAGACCTAGCAGCTCAAGTAGTACCCCCCATGGCGGAGAGAGAGATGATAACCATGATAATGGACACATTGCCAGTATTCTATTACGAGAAGATGGTAGGGTACATGCCTTCAAGTTTTGCAGATTTATTGTTTGCTGGTGAGAGAATTGAAGTAGGTCTGAGGAAAGGAAAATTTAATCGTATTGCTTCTTTGAACCCTAGTAATAGGGGACCCGAGATGAGTGACGAGAGGAATTATGAGGAAGAAGCTCATGCTATAACTGTTGTTCCCACATGACCAAACTTTCCACAAGCCCTTTATAATCCCATCTACCAATACCCTCCCCAACAATATCACTACCTAGCCAATATCAGTCCTGCTCACTATCCACCACCCTATCAACCAAGAACACCCAATCAACCACAAAGGCCACCCCTAAACCAGCCACAAAATCCACCTGTTACACTACCAAGACCTAATACCAACCAAAACACCAACCAAGGAAGAAATTTCCCAGAAAGGAAGCCAGTACAACTCACTCTACTCCCGATGTCATATGCTGACTTGCTTCCACATCTGCTCAACAATGTAATGGTAGCAATAAACCCAGCAAAAATTCCTCAACCTCCATTCCCTCGAGGCTACAACCCAAATGTGGCATGTGCTTATCATGGTGGAGTCCCGGGGCATTCCACTGAGCATTGTATGTCTCTGAAGCATAAGGTGCAAAGTTTGATTGATGCAGGTTGGCTGAAATTTCAGGAAGACAATCACAATGTTCAAGCTAGCCCACTCGCAAACCGTGGGAGTGCTATAGAGGATCAAAAGACATAGAAATTGAGGAGAAATGAAGGAACTTTTGTGGTGAAGAAGATTTTCTCAGCTGGAGCACTGATGTTGATAAACTTGGATCGTGAAGAGTTGTTTTTGCCTGTGCATTCTAATGTAGTCAAGCAATACAACCTATGATGCTTAGGGCAGATGCTTGGGGCAGTTTGATGTTGTTCTTTTGGACATTTCCACAGACTCATTTGGATTTTCATCTTTATGCTATTATTGTAAATAACAATCACCGTTAATAGTATGGATGAATTTGATGCCATCATCTCTCATTTTCCTCATGATTATATCTTTGCATTTATTCATCATTCACTGGAATATGAATATATGCTGTTAGTTGCTTACTTATGTGACCTGTGCTCCAAAGTCGACCTCCAAGTCTACACAATCAGAAAGTTGCATGTTCTACACGTTTGGTGGGGTGTCGTAAGCAATGAATAAAATTGAATAAACATTGATTGACTGTGTTTCAAATCAAATAATAGATATAGACATGCATGCGATCTCATCTTGTCTTTTTTAAAAGTTTTGTAAATAGTGAGAGTCATTTGACTTAATCTATCAATTGAAAATTTTTAAAATGTTTCTCACCCTTGAAAATTCTCTTTTGAGAACCTGCACAGCTTCTTTCATTTCTTCTTTCCATTCATTTCTTCCTTTCTATTCATTTCTTCTTGCAACAAAGGAATGACAGACAATAACAACAGATACCTCCAAACCCTACACTGGGGCAATGACAGATACCCTGCACGGGCACAAGCAAACCTGGGGTAGATAAGAAGTTCTTACCCGGTAGGTTGAAAACCCGAAAGGGCAGCCTAGGCAAAAGTTAGGGTATTAAAAAAAAAGAAAAATAAAACAAATCACAAGCGTTTGTTTATCAGAGGTTTTATCCCAAAATCCAAATTGTAAAAGCTTTTAGTCAAGAGTTGAAATGACACATGGCCATGTTTCTTTATCCCAAACACTAATTTATCCTTTGCTACCCACTTCGAGCCAAAAGTATAATTGTTTTCAAAAAAAAAAAAAAAAGAAACCCTAGAGTATGAACGACCGCCAAACTGGCAGGAAGAGCAATGCAAGCAACATATGCTTGAGGTTTACTAAGCTCAAGGTTGGGCCCCAAGTGATGTTAAAAAAAAAAAGAAGAAAAAGCAAATCCGCCAAAGGCAAGCAAAGCAAAAAAAAATATAGAAAAAGAAGAAGACAAAAGTTCTCCAAATTTCAAAAGCAAGGCACAAAAGTGCAATGATTGTCAATACATAAGATAAATGGAGTAAAACCCAACCCAAAAGGCTTAAATGAATCAAAGCGCTCAAGGTTCTTACTCTATGTAACCCTTAAACACTTTTGAGCCTCTCTGACCTTTCTTTCATAACCCTCTTAACCCCTGGCCACGTTACAAGCCCAATAAAGCCCATGTGGATCAAGGAAAGACTAATTCCACTTTTCAGTTTGGATTCTGGAATGAAACATGCATATGCTTACAATTGTTAGGGAAAAAAAGAAAAAAGAAAATAGAAAAAACCCACGGTTCGCACTTGAACATTTGAGAAGAAAGTTCAGTTAAATAGGAGCTTGTGGAAGATGTCCAAAGGCAATTGGGTTTCATTCAACGTCATTTGCTCATACAGAGCCCCGAGGGTTCCTTTCGAATCCAAGGGCAGCCTTTGTTGTATAAATCCTTTCGGGATCAGCCCATATCATCAAGCTTCAATGGGATCAATGAACTCATGGCATCCCTCTATGATCTTAAATCAGGAAAGTTTCACTTGGTCATATACCAAGTGTAAATATCCATTGCCATCCTTCAATGGTTCATGCGGTCAATCCCAAAGCTTGATATTTTCTTGTTTTGCAGAGTAATCAAAGTTAAAAGAAAGGGGAACAAACTCTGAATTGATATTTCAGTTGATTGATTAAATGTCAAATGGCTCCACTGCCATCTTCCAAAATTGCCAAGCAATTAGATCAAACAAACATACACTCTAAAGGATTCTCCGAAGAGATCAACAAGATCAAGATGAGTTTGCATGAATCATCACATCTTTCAGAAGGAAACAGTCAATCTATGTTTTAAATAAAAAAAAATATAGAAAAAAAAGAAAGAAAAAGAAAAGCAAAAGTATAACAAAAGAGAAAGAATGTTATGAGCATTGCACAATTCAAATCTCATCTCATTCCCGAATGTTGAAGTCTGACAAATCTCATTTTCATGACTCACAAACAGTCGCATTACATTTTTGGGTACAAAGCCCATATTCACTGCACTTCAAGGCAAAGCTCACATTTTTTCTCTTCATTCATCATAATGCATTCAAAACTCATGCTTTATGTCAAACTTTAAGATCCAATTTGGAATAAATGGCCCTTTCAGAGAGTCAACCTCTCACTTTCGCACAGGTTTGAGCCTTTGGGTACCACTATCTGTTGGCTTTTTACATTTCATGGGACTCAATGTCCCCAGTCATTTACATTTTCATAGGACTCAATGTCCTCAGTCATTTACATTTTCAAAGGACTCAATGTCCTCAGTCATTTACATTCCAAAGGACTCAATGTCCTCAGCCATTTACATTTTCAAAGGACTCAATGTCCTCAGTCATTTACATTTCATAGGACTCAACGTCCTCAGTCATTTACATTTTCATAGGACTCAATGTCCTCAGTCATTTACATTTCATAGGACTCAATGTCCTCGGTCATTTACATTTCATGGGACTCAACGTCCCCAGTCATTTACATTTCATGGGACTCAACGTCCCCAGTCATTTACATTTCAAAGGACTCAACGTCCTCAGTCATTTACATTTCATAGGACTCAATATCCTCAGTCATTTACATTTTCAAAGGACTCAGTGTCCTAAGTCATTTACATTTCATGGAACTCAACGTCCCCAGTCATTTACATTTCAAAGGACTCAATGTCCTCAATCATTTACATTTCAAAGGACTTAATGTCCTCAGTCATTTACATTTCATAGGACTCAATGTCCTCAGTCATTTACATTTTCAAAGGACTCAATGTCCTCAGTCATTTACATTTTCAAAGGACTCAATGTCCTCAACCATTTACATTTTCATAGGACTCAACGTCCTCAGTCATTTACATTTCGAAGGACTCAATGTCCTCATTCATTTACATTTCATAGGACTCAATGTCCTTAGTCATTTATATTTCAAGGGACTCAACATCCTCAGTCATTTACATTTGATAGGGCTCAGTGCCCTCCTCTTTTGTTTTGATAGGGCTCAGCGCCCTCCTCTTTTACTTGTGATAGGGCTCAGTGCCCTCCTCTTTTGTTTTTGATAGGGCTCAGCGCCCTCCTCTTTTGTTTGATAGGGCTCAACGCCCTCCTCTTTTGTTTGATAGGGCTGAGTGCCCTCCTCTTTTGTTTTTGATTGGGCTCAGTGCCCTCCTCTTTTGTTTTTGATAGGGCTCAGCGCCCTCCTCTTTTGCTTGTGATAGGGCTCAGCGCCCTCCTCTTTTGTTTTTGATAGGGCTCAACGCCCTCCTCTTTTGTTTTGATAGGGCTCAGTGCCCTCCTCTTTTGCTTTTAATAGGGCTCAGTGCCCTCCTCTTTTGCTTTTGATAGGGCTCAGTGCCCTCCTCTTTTGTTTGATAGGGCTCAGTGCCCTCCTCTTTTACTTTTGATAGGGTTCAGCGCCCTCCTTTTTTGTTTGATAGGGCTCAGCGCCCTCCTCTTTTGTTTTGATAGGGCTCAGTGCCCTCCTCTTTTGCTTTTGATAGGGTTCAGCGCCCTCCTCTTTTGCTTTTGATAGGGCTCAGTGCCCTCCTCTTTTGTTTTTGATAAGGCTCAGCGCCCTCCTCTTTTGCTTTTGATAGGGCTTAGTGCCCTCCTCTTTTGTTTTGATAGGGCTCAGCGCCTCCTCTTTGTTTTTGATAGGGCTCAGTGCCCTCCTTTTTTGTTTTGATAGGGCTCAGCGCCCTCCTCTTTTGTTTTTTGATGGGGCTCAATGCCCTCCTCTTTTGTTTGGATAGGACTCAGCGTTCTCCGCTTTTGTTTTGATAGGGCTCAGTGCCTTACTCTTTTAGTTTTGATAATATTTAATGCCCTTTGCATGTTGTTCACCGATTCATTTCCATGCTTTGTCACGTTGAACTCAAAGTTCTTCATTCTGTTGATACACAGATCTTGTTTCTTCATTCTCATGGTGTGATCTTTCAAACGATCACCCGAACAAAATTAGTGTCTTCGTCTTTACTTATCTTTTATTTTCAATAAAAGGAAGTAAAGAGGGGCAGTTGTCATACCCTAATTTTGTCCGGGTAAATGAAAAAATGATGATAAAAAAATGAATGATAAAAAAAGAGAGAAAATAAAAAAAATGAAAAACAGAGAGGAAATAAGGAAATAGAAAAAATAGTAATAAGTATTAAAAAAGGAAAAAGATAAAATAAAAAAATATGTAACAGTTTAAAAAAAAAAATAATAATAGTAAAAAAGGTAACAAAAAGAAAAAATAGGGTAGCAAATAGCAAAAAGAAGAGAAAATGGGCCTTAAGACCCATTAGGCCAGAAAAAAAAGGAGAGAAACAAGATAACAAAAATGAAATACATGCTGCAATTAGCAAAGCAGTAGAAAATGGGCCATAAGCCCATTAGCTCCAAAAGCCACGTAAAATGCAAAATAAGAGAAAAGAGAGGCATTAGGCATTAGAAAAAAAAAGGCAACAGTAGGCAAAGAGAGGTCACCAAAAGGGGAGGAATGAATGGTGGCTGAGGCATGAGGAACTAATCAAGGAGTTTCTTTTGCCTTCTTTAATCATCTCCAACAATGGTGAGGTAATCACCTATATTCCTACAACCCTTTTCTTTTATTTCATTATTTCTTATTTGCTTTTTTTTTGTTTCATCTTCTTTATCCTGTTTTCATTTTCACTCATTCCTTATGCTTGTACATGATTTCATTCAAGAGATGGAAATGTTTGTTAGTGTTGTAGTTAATTTCTTTGACTATGTAGGGTTGCATTTTTTTTTTCTTTCTTTCCCACTTCCTTTTGTGCTTTTTTTTTTTTTCTGTTTTTCCGACAGCCACCGGCCAACCACCGCCCCCTAGCACCGCCGGCCTCACCGTGGTGACCCTCCCTTCGCCGGCCACCATGGTGGTGGCCTTGGGCTTGGCAAAATTACCATGGAAAAGGAAAAAAAACCCTATTTCCGCAGCTTTTCGCAGTGCTGCAGTGGAGAAGATGAAGATATGAATTGGGCCGGGTCACCCTGGCCCAGTCAAGTTCAAAAAAAAAAAGACAATTGCTTTTTGCACCACATATTCAATAAGTTCACCCCCTTCTTTTTCTGTTTTTTTTGTGGATTAGCCCAACAGACTTAAAAAAAAGCATCTACTTACTAGTTGCACCTCCATTCTCAATAAGTACAGCCACCAGAGTGCTTGGACCTAACCAATACTATGACGAAATTCGTAATGCTGTTTGCACCTCCATCTTCATAACTGCACACCCATTTAGAATGTTGTTTGCACCACCATTTCCATAACTGCACACCCTTTAGGTATTGGGCCTGGCCCACTTGGTACACCACATATAATGCTGTTCACACCCCATATTCATAATTGCACACCTCTCAGCATTTGGGCCTAGCCCACTTTGTGAATGTCATGCTGGGTCTCTGACTTGCTTGATTTCATAGAGTTTACCACAAATTCAAAATCTTTTTGAAAAAAAATAACAAAACTTAAAAATACTCAAATGAAAAAAACCACTCAATTCTCCTTTTTTCTCAAGAAAATCTACATATTACTCGAGATTGCTTCAAGGTCCAATGCCTTAAGCGATTCTCCTCGCTTTTTCTTCAAACTCAAGGTCGTTTCAAGGTCCAACGCCTTAACGACTCTTTTTCGAGCAATTAAAATAAGTC
>PYAF01006021.1:100488-111346 GCA_007407185.1 Glycine tomentella | reverse complement strand
GAGAACCCTCAATGCCTAAATACAGGACAGAGGACCCTCAATGCCTGTATTTATCTATTGGCCAACAGATCTATCTCAATCCTAGCATATATTCATCCAATACAGATGCACACAAAATCAATATAAGTAATGCCACAGCCAATGCATGCATCATGAATCATGACCAACACTCCCCAAGAGTGTGGTGTGCAACCAAAACAGGAATTCATTCCCCAGAGAACACTGAACTTACCTGGTAAGGTCTCAGTCTGCAGTTCCTTCCCAGGTCTGTGGCTTCTGCCACCCACAGTCTCAGAAACAAAGCCTAATAAAGGCACATGCACATCTCATATCAAAATAAGCCCTCAGGCATACAATTCCCAATACATAACATAATAAAATTCCCTTATCCTAGGGTTCAGTCACACTCAGCCCCACACAAGGCTGTTCACAGGCCATTCAAGGTCCCTCAAGGCTGAAGGCCAAACCTCTAAGTTATCTGGACTCAAAACACAACATACATGGCATAGTTTCCTCAGCCTTAACCTCAATTATCACTAGAACGGATTGAGTTCCACTCAAAGTCTTGTTCAACTAGCCACTTGGGCTTAACACAACACAATCAAGGCTCTAGCCTATCAGAGAATCATCAACAAGTGACTCTACACATGTCACACAGGCATATACAGAGCCAAGATTCAAAGTCATCAGAATCAAAAACTGAAAGTTAATCCTTCATCTATTCATCGCTCTAAACAAATTTCTCTACAGGACCCTGGGCTAATTCTAGCCCCAACTCATATGGGTCACTATTCATAGAAACCCCCAGGATCAAAATTAAATGGAGAAACTTGAGTCTCTTACCTCAGTGGCGACTAGAAACACCTCAGGACAACTCCCTCGAGCTTTGGTGTCCTTTATACGACGTGGGTCCTCGCCAGACTCAAGTTCTCTGAGCTTTTCCTCTGAGGTTCCACTTCTCACTCAAAAGAGATTTTCCCAAGAGCAGAAATGAAGGATTCAAGCTTTCTAATCGGTTCTCTTAGGTTTCACAGCTAAAAAGAAGTGTTTTGGTCATCAACCAAGGTCCCTAAAAGCTTGAAAAGGTCATTAATGGAGGTTGGAGGCAAAAGGAAGAAGAAGAAGCTGTTTTCCCCTTCTTTTTCGCGTTTTTGGCCTTATATAGTGCCCCTGACCGACATGCGGCGCCCTTGGCGCCACCTTGGCGCTGATGGTGCCAAAGACCAGTGCATCTGGCACCCCTGGCGCCACTCCGGCGCTCTTGGCGCCAACTTTCAACACCTGTGGCGCTCTTGGCGCCAAACCGGCGCTCCTGGCGCCAACTTCCAGCACCTGTGGCGCTCCTGGCACCACACCGGCGCTCTTGGCGCCAACTTCCAGCACCGGTGGCGCTCTTGGCACCACATGTAGAATTAGCCTATGTACCCCTGGTAGTACATAGGCTTGTTGCCGCGATACCTTCTGTTCGGCTTAATTCTGCTATTTTCACCTGCTAACCATCAATTCTAGACTAAAACACCTCATGAAGGCACAGAAATAAGGGTCCTTACAATTAATGATGTGTTATGTGTCTTGCTTGCGTCTTTAAATTTACCATAAAGATAAATTATACATGTATGTTTATTGTTCTCTCATTAGTAGTTACTGCTACCATTCTTTATTTCACTACTCACATTTTTTGGAATCCCAAAGCTACCATTTTAAAAGGAGTCAATTAAGAATTTTCTCAATTTCATGGAATTGGACAATTTTTTTAACTACAAAAAACTCTATTGGGGCTTCACTTATCTTGATGTTAGACCACACTAAGTTGTTATTTATCATGATCCTTGGTCAAATCAAGTCATTCTTAAGAAAAGGAAAAATAGTCAAGGATATTGTATAAAGTTTTTCTCAATTAGAGTAACAAGATATGAAATTTACATGTTACTTTTATAAGAAGCTGAGACATGTGAAGTAAAAGTCTCCTAAGTACACTGTTTGGTGTGTGAAGAAGGGTAAACTTCTCATTTTGTTTGTTGTAAAGTTAATTTACTCTCATACCAAAGGACATTTGGTTGGTAGATTCTGGTGTTATTACTCACATAAATATGTTTTTGCAAGGTTGCATGTTGAGTCATTTTCCAAGTGATGCTAAAATAATCATCTAAATGGGCCAATGATAATAAAGTTGAAATTGAAGTTATAGAAACTTTTAGGTTGCCTTTAAAGACTTATTTGGATTGGTTGAGACATATGTTGCACTGTCTGTTAGACAAAGTTCAAATTCTATTTCTATTTTGGATAAATCTAGTTATTTTTGTTCACTTGGAAATAATAAGGTTAGTCTCTCGTGATTCAAATGATGTTGGTTCTTTAATTAATATTGAGTGTTCCTATAATAAAATTTGCAAAGAATTCACACGGTACGAAACATAAATTAAATGATAATTCTACCACTTTATGGCATAGGCGCTTAGGCCACATCTCAATACATAGAATTTAAAAGCTTATGTAAGAGAAAATTCTTGAACCCTTAGATTTGCCATACTATTAAGTTTGCATTGATTGTCTTAGAAATAATTCATACAGATATTTATGGTCCCTATGGATTCATGGAATAGACAAATGTATTATATTATGTTCATAGACGATTACTATTTCTTTGATTGATGAGAAGTCTCGATCTATAGATGTTTTCAAGTCTTTCAAAGTTGAAGTTCAACTTCAATTGGAAAAGAAAATTGAAGCTGTCAAATCTGACTGTGACAGCGAATACTACGATAGATATGACAAATAAGGTGAGCAACTGAAAATATAATGAACACTTATGCAAATAACCAAGAGGGGGGTGAATTGATTTTTCCTTAGAGTTTTTAAAATTTTCTTTTAAAAAATGTAATAGCGGAAGACTTTCAAGAAGGATCGTATCTTTTAAAACAACAAAGAAAACAATTTTTCTTCACCAATCAAATCTCTCTGCGCTGTGACCAATCTTGTGATATGAACAAAACTAATACTTCAAGAATACTATGAACATTAGCTGAAATATTAAATCACACAAGATTTATACTGGTTCACCTCTCAACCCCGGAGGCTACATCCAGTTTTCTTCTAACCAAATCTTGGTCAGAGTTCCACTATAACAAATATAAGTTCTTTACAAGTTTACAATGATCTCTTTTACCCTTCCTAGGTAAATTCAAAATCTATAGCCTTCTAGAAAAAGCTTTAAAGATTACAATTTGTTATATGAACATACAACACAAATATCAAACAAAATAACCAAGCTTATAGTTCAAGAAAGATATCACCTCTTAATCCTCAGTAAATTCAATGAAATGAATGATCTAACCAAACTGAGAATGTATGCAAATACTCTTTCTTGATGACTTCTTTAACCAGAAAGCTTGAACAAGTCTTCACATCATGTGAATAATGACTAACATATCATGCAACACTCCATGACACTTAGCATCTTTGATTTTCTCTTCTCCCTCTTGCCTTTGTGTTTTAAGAACTCTTGAAAGTGTTTTTTTCAAGGCTTGTACGAATATTTCACAAAAATACTTGTTATTGAAACTTAGTCCTAGCTGTTTTATTTATAAAAAACAGACTTAACTAACTGTAATCGATTATTTCGTCAAAGTAATCGATTATTTTTACTGATGTAATCGATTATTTTAACTAGATAATCGATTAAAGTGTTCATCAGAAATCTGGAAATTTGTCAAGAACAAAATAATCGATTAAGTCATCTTGTAATCGATTATTCCAGATGACCTGAGTTTTCTAATACACATGTGTAATCAATTAAATTCCCAAATAATCGATTAACACAGACCATGTTAAAAACACATCAATGCATATTTAATCGATTACGAATATCTGGTAATCGATTAAACCAGATGAAAATGCTTTATTAAAATATGTCGAGACTCAGATAATCGATTATTCCGTGAAGTAATCGATTATCACAGACAACGTCTATTTTGGTGTTAAGCACATTTAATCGATTACAAATCAATGGTAATTGATTAAAATGTTCATAAGGAAATATGCAATATGAAACACATACATTTAATCGATTATATCATATATGTAATCGATTAAATCAATGAAAAATAGTTTTTATAAAAATCTAATTGCCTTTGAGTTTATATCCAAAATCTTATTAGCATATGATTAAACATGATTAAATGTATGTATGAATGCATGAATTAATCAAGGTTAGTGAGGATTATGAAGCTTTAACCACTTGAACCAAGCTTAAGCAAGAAATTACAAATGCCATCAATTGAGTGGGCATGTAAAACATCAAAACTTGCATTCTTCATTCTTCTTGATTCCATATCTTCATCTTCCTCATAGCTAACAGCAACGTCTAGAACCCTTCACGTTTTTTTAATAAGTGTGAAATTGTTCTACAATATACAATGTTGGGCAAACCTAGCATGAAAAAAGTTACAGAATGACAAAATTGGACTCTTAAGGATATGGTAAGAAGTATGACTCTTCAATACCAGAGTCACTTTGGGAAAGACATTAAAGACCGTAGTTTATATCCTCAACAAGGTACCAATTAAAGTAATCGCTAAAACCCCTCATGAGCTATGGACTAGGAATAAGCCCATCATTAGGCACATGCACATTTGGGAATTTCTAGTTGAAGAAAGGCCTTATAGGCAACATTAAGGTAAGCTAGACTTCAAGATATAGTTACTACTTTGTTGATTAGATTGAACACTCTCGTGAGTGTAAGTTTTACAATTTCACTATAACATCCTTCTTTGTGATGGAAATGCAAGATTCCTTGAGGAAGTTGAGTTTGGAGGGGAAGAAAATATAAGTAGTGTTGTCCTTAAAGAATAAATGTTATTAACAATGGATAAATCTTTGTATTTACCATTGTTCAAGAAATAAATTGGGTAATTAATAATGTTGTTATTCCTGACATCATTCAAGGACAAAACAACATTGGGATTCCTCCTCAAGCACCACCTATAGTTCAAACTCAACAATCTCAAGAAATGTCATTTAGAAGATGCACTAGAAAAAAGAGAAATGCAAATTTAGATATTATGGTGTAGTTTTTTTAAGAACATGGATATGACATTAGGTTGAGTAAGGAAGATTTAATCAACTTTAGTCAAGTCATATGATATTCTAACCCTTAAAAAGTCAATTAATGCTATTAATTATGTGATAAAATCAATGGTTGACAATGACTTTTGGAATATCATAAGATTAGCTAAAGGTGTCAACCCCATAAGTTGTAAACATATATCTATAATTTAAAGGTATTCAAAGGATAATGTTGAGATATATAAATCTCATCTTGTTGCCAAAGACTTTACTTAAAAGGAAGGCATTGATTATAAAGAGACTTTTCTCCAATTTCATAGAAAGACTCTCTTAAGACTATAATGACACTGATAACTCATTTTGATTTAGAATTGCATTAGATGGATGTAAAGACTATGTTTCTAAATGGAAACATTGATGAAACAATATGATGAAACTTAAAAACTTTGTTAAGGTGATTCAAATTTTATGATGTGCAAACTTAAAGAATCCATCTATGACTTTAAATAGGTTTCCCATTAATGGTATTACAAATTTCATCAAGTTATTACCTCTTATGGTATTAAGGAAATTTTGGTTGATGATTGCATATACCAAAAATTTAGTGGGAGTAAAATGTTCCTTTTGGTATTATATGTTGACAACATATTTCTAGTCATAATATAGTTTTGGATATATTCAACATGAAAGATAGTAAATCAAAAGATACACATGTTGCTAAAGGAGACAAGTTAGTCTCAAACAATGCCCCACCAGTAATCTTGAAAAAGAATATATGCAAATGATTCCTTATGCTTAAGTTGTGGGAGTTTTATGTATGCTTAAGTTTGTTTTCATCCTAACATAGCTTTTTGGTAGGAGTCTTAGGGAGATATGTGAGTAATCTTGGTATGCGGCACTAGAAGGTAGAAAATCGCATAATGTTCTATTTGAAGGGAACAAGAAACTACATGCTTACGTATCGAAAGTCTGGAAGTTTACAAATCATAAAGGTATTATGACTAAAATTTCATGCGATGCCTAAATAGAAGAGACTCCACATTAGGATACATCTTTAACCATGATGGTTGAGTTACTATCTTGTTTTGAGGCATCGAACCATATGATATGACTATTAAATTTTGTCATTGGCTTTCCTGTTGTTACAAACACTAAGAGGTCAATAAGTATTTTATTATGACAATAACTCAGTGGTCTTATACTCTAGCAACAATAGGAGTTCAACCAGATCAAAGATTACTGACATAAAGTATATGGCTGTTAAAGAAAGAATTAAGAAAAATAAAGATATTTGTAGAACATATAGGAAAAAATAGTATACTAGTTGGCTGATTGAGCATTTTTAGTTAAATATTTTTCTATTCTTCTTAGCCTATTTGACTTCTCTTGGACTTTTATTTTCTAATTCTAATTCAGTTTTTGTCTAAGGCAAGCAAGTGGGCTCAATTCCTAATTGTCGCTTATTTTTGGATTTTATGCTCACTTGGCCTATCTTCCTTGTACAGGACCTATAGAGCTCTACAGAACTCCGAATGGAGCATATGAGTAGTCCTTGGAAAGGTAAGGAAAAAAATCTACAAGTTTGTCATGATGAGTCGAGGCCAATTCTGTCATTTGGAGGGTCATTTTAGGCTTTGAAGTCAGAATCATTGAACTTGAATTTTGGGCTGCGAGTTGGATTTTTATTGGTGTAAATAGCATAATTCATTAGAATAGATGGGCCTATTCATGGTCCATTCTTTCCTTCTGACTTAGTCACTATATGCTAGTGAAATTAGTAAGTGAACATTACACTACATTTTAGCAAAAATAGAATTTACATTTCCTTTTTAAGTTTTCAGAATTAAAACTCTTTCTCTTATTTTCTCTCAACTGTTCTTCCCTGTTCTTCATTTTTGTTTTCTATTCTTCCATTTTTGTGCACCAATTTCGTGGGAATTTCATTGATGATGATCATGGGAGGCTAAACAATCAATCAATCCAAGGATCCAATCCAAGCAAAGGAGAATTTGAGTTCTGGTTTTGTATTTCAAATTCTGTGTGAATGTTCACTTTTTTCTTCAATCATCTATTCAATTTTCATGATTATGAATGTGTTTAGGATTGAAAGCGGATTAGGTTATGGATTCATTTCCTAATTTCGAATTTTAATTACAGATTAGTTGGATGATATTTCAATTAGGTTTGTGATTTCAATTAACTTAGGAGTTAATTCGATTGAACTGTTTCTAATGAAATTGAATGAACTTTCATAACATAATCATTACCTGAGAACTATGATAATTACCATTGCTTGGTTTGGTGAATTGGATTGATGCTCTTTAATCTATTTTACATTACCTCTTATCAATTCTCATTAGTTTATACGTTTTCTGCAATTTTTACTTATTGCATGCAAACTTGTTTGACAAAAATTCCTTATTTTTTATTAGTGAATTGAAGTTGGAATCATATTGATAGTGTCTCTGAGTCGACCTAGGTTAATCCCGTGCTACAAAATTAGCGTAGTTTAATTGTTTTGAAGCGATACAACATAACTTATCAAAACTGACGCCGTTGTCGTGGATCGGTTCATTGTGTGCTAACTTTAATTCACTCATAATTAGATAAAAAAACAAAAAAAAATATTTACATTCATTCACTGCATATTGCCATTTTGTTGCACAATTGCACTTTGTTACATATTTGCATTGTTGCTATTGTTCGTTGTGAAGTGTGGATAATGTAGTGGATGTATTGCTGTAAAAAGCATAGGTGAACAGTAAAAAACAAAGGAAAAACAGAGTAGTAGTAGGGAGAGAATTAGTGTAGTGTAGTTGTTTGTAGGTGGTGTAATTTGTTGTCCAGAAATTTTCGGCCTCTAAGTAGGAGTTTTAGCAGTTTTGACACATGTGAAGGATGAACACGGTCAGGGGGTTCCAAATTGCCAAATTCATTGATCTAGACCACTTTTGAATTTATTTTGTATTTTTATCATTTTTAAAATTCATCAAAAAATCACAAAAATCAAGCATGATTTATAGACATTTACTGTGGTGTTTTTGAATTTTTTAAAAATTGTTTGAGGCAATTTTCCAATTTTTGTTTCATTTAGGTAGATATTGTGAATAGTGTTTCTGGTACGGTAGTTGTCTGTTATTTCTGTGATTCTGTCTTTGATGAGCTGAACTTTGCATGACTAGGTCCCAACCAAGTGATTTGCATTCATATGATCCTGAAATAAATAGGACATTTCACAGATTGAGCAGGCATAATAGTAGTCTAGATGACTTTAATAGTGTAGTGTTTTCTGAGTCTTCTGTTTCTGAGTCTAGTTCTCATTCTGCACATCTTGATTCTGAAAATTTTGATGATACAATGGCTGATAACAACTTAACCCTTAAGGAATTGGCTATACCTGATGTTGTTTATCAACCTTGGTGCATTCAATATCCTGAGACTGAGGTTAGTTATAAGCTCAAATCTGGTCTGATCCATTTGCTTCCAAAGTTTCATGGACTTGCTGGTGAAGATCCACATAAGCACCTTAAGGAGTTTCATGTGGTGTGTTCCACCATGCGATCACATGACATTCGTAAAGATTATGTTAAGAAGAAGGCATTTCCTTTCTCTCTGGATGGTTTTGCTAAGGACTGGTTGTACCTTCAACCAAATCCTATCAACAATTGGACAGACATGAAGAGAAGATTCTTGGAGAAATTCTTCCCTGCCACTAGAACAACATCCATCTGGAAAGAAATTTGTGGCATAAGCCAGTTGCCTAGAGAGACTTTGTATAAGTACTGGGAGAGATTCAACAAAGTTTGTGCTACCTGTCCTCACCATCAAATCAGTGAGCAATTATTAATCCAGTACTTTTATGAAGGCTTGATGTTGATGGACATGAGTATGATAGATGCAGCCAGTGGAGGCGCTTTGATGGACAAGACTCCTCATGCTGCAAGGCAGTTGATTTTGAACATGTCATCCAATTATCAACAATTTGGTACTAGAGGTGCCGTAACAAGCAAGACTACTGCAAATGAAGTTTCTGTTTCCATGGTTGTTGATAACCAGAGGTTGGAGATAAATTGATAAAGTTGACATCCCTTGTGAGACAGCTTTCTATTGTTCAACAACAAAATGTGATGGTAGCTAATCAGCCAAGGCTGTGTCGTATCTGTTGTGCACCTGATCATTCAAACAGTTAGCTACAACTGTCAACCAGATGCAGCAGTAAGGTACTGGTAACATTCCAGCACAACCAGTTATTAATTCGAAGAATGTGAGTGTTATTACATTGAGGAGTGGCACGGAGCTTCCAGATGCTGGTGCTAAAATTGATGCTGGTGTTGGTAAAAAAATTTATGATGGTGCCAAAACAAATTCTGCGCCAAAACAGATTGCCTTACCTTACCCTTCTAGAGCCATTTCTGCAAAGAAAGTGGTGGAGCTTGATTCTGATCTACTTGAGACTTTTAGGAGGGTGGAAGTTGTAAGACCTCGAATTTTAAGCCCTGTGATTAAGAAATGTAATCATGCCTTAGTCTTTCCCAAAAGGGAATATTTAGCAGAAAACCCTGTGAGGGTCGTGGCGTTGATGGCACCAGGGCTGGCGCTGAGGGCGCCAAAGCACTGGAATCCCACGCCCAGGGCGTCAGGTTCACGCTGAGAGCGCCATGGTTCTGGAAAGTGGCGCCTGGGGCACCAGATTTACGCTGGGAGTGCGAGAGTCTCTGGAAGTTCACGCTTGGGGTGCCAGATGTGGCTCCATGGGCGCCAAGTTTCTAGCTGGCGCCAGAGGTTCTGGAAGTTGGCGCTGGGGGCGCAAAGGTGGCGCTGGGAGCGCCAGAGGTCGAGCATGTCCATTATAAAAGGGGAAAAACGCAAAAAAGGAGAGAGAAAAGGCTTCTTCTTCCTTCTCCAGCCCTAACCTCCATTAGAGACTGGTCCAAGCTTACTAGGGCCCTATTTCTTGCCTTAAATACCCTCCTTTAGCCTTTGATTGTGAGAAAAACACTTTGGAAGCTTGAATCATTCAATTGTTCTCTTGAAAAACCCCTTTTGAGTAAGTTTTGGAATCTCCAGAGAAAAGCTCAGAGAACTTGAGAGTGGCTAAGACCCACTGCTTGGAAAGGACACCAGAGCTAGAGGAAGTTGTCCTTTGGCCTTCATAGTCACCATTGAGGTAAGATACTCAAGATTCTCCATTTG
Source organism: Glycine tomentella (assembly GCA_007407185.1). Lineage (NCBI taxonomy): Eukaryota > Viridiplantae > Streptophyta > Magnoliopsida > Fabales > Fabaceae > Glycine > Glycine tomentella. Next base: position 101,089 of record PYAF01006021.1, on the reverse strand, counting down.
ATTTTGATTCTAGGGGTTCTCATGAATAGTGACCCATATGAACTGGGGCTAGAATTAGCCCAGGGTCCTGTAGAGAATTGTGTTCAGGGGGTTCTTCTGATGAAGTTAGAGCCTTGAGTCATCATTATTGATGAAGTTTGATTTTGGCTCTGAGTTTATGTATGAGTAGAGAAAAGACTGGTTATTTGGCTATTATGAACCTTAGAGCAGTTAATAAAGTTGCTTATGGGATAGTATAGATGTTGTTTATGAGCTGAATTGATTATAATGAGAAGCTTGAAGTTGATATGGCTCAAGCAAGGATACACTTTTTATTAGCTTGAATAGAGTCTTAGAAGAGGCTCTGGAGCCTTGCTTAGGCTGAGAGGGATCCTGTTGAAAATCATTTATGAAGTGATTGACTATCTATCTATTGGCCAATAGATCTATCTCAAGCACAATCACAGTCCATAATACAATCATACCTCAGCATATAACCAGCATATATCAAGCACAGAGGCATATATGTCATCATCATCAGAATGCAAATGCAATGCATGTATTATGACATGACCACAACTCCCCAGGAGTGTGGTGTGGCACACAAGATGGGAATCATCCC
>PYAF01006021.1:76366-100388 GCA_007407185.1 Glycine tomentella | reverse complement strand
CTCAAGTTCTCTGAGCTTTTCCTCTGAGGTTCCTCTTCTCACTTAGGAATGGGGTTTTCAGGGACAAGGATGAAGGATTTAGCTTTCTGATCGGTTCAATCGCAATTATATGTCGTGGGTAAGTGTTTAGGCTAGTGTCTAAGGTCCTAGGAAGCTCGGAAACTCCTCTAATGGAGGTTTGGACGAAGGAGGAAGAAGAAGGGAAAGAAAAGCCATGTTTTCTCGAAGGTTTGGGCCTTTTATAGGCCTCTGCGCGACTCCCACGCCCCAAGTGTGGGCTCCCACGCCTCAAGCGTGGGCTGGCAGACCAAAATCCATTTCTGGGCCACTTCCCACGCCCCAGGCGTGGACTCCACGCCTCAAGCGTGGACTTCCCACGCCCCAGGCGTGGCTTTCCAGAGGAAATTTCATTTCTGAGCTGGTTCCCACGCCCCAGGCGTGGACCCCCACGCTCCAAGCGTGGAACCTCAGAAAAACCAAAAACAAGACTTGAAACGCATGGTTATAACACATGGTAAGCATCTTTTCTGATTTATTAGAGAGTTGCATAGAGGTGTTTATGGATGATTTCACTGTTTATGGTTCTTCTTTTGATGCATGTTTGGATAGTCTCTTTAGAGTGCTTGACCGATGTATTAGGACTAAGCTTGTTCTTAACTTTGAGAAATGCCATTTTATGGTGCATGAGGGTATATTCTTAGGATATTTGGTCTCTAGTAGAGGTCTTGAGGTTGATAAGGCCAAGATTGATGTGATTACTTCTTTACCTTACCTCGCTTCTGTGCTGGAAGTGCGTTCTTTTCTTGGACATGCGGGTTTTTATAGGAGATTCATTCAGAATTTCAGTAAGATTGCATTGCCATTGTCCAAGCTTCTCCAAAAGGACGTAGACTTTATGTTTGACCAGCCTTGTAAAGAGGCATTTGAGGGATTGAGGAAGAAGCTTACTACCTCTCCCATCATGCAGCCACCAGATTGGGAGCTTCCCTTTGAGCTCATATGCGATGCCTCTAATTATGCACTTGGAGCTGTGTTGTCACAAAGAGTTGATAAACTCTCCCATGTCATTGCTTAAGCTTCACGCACTTTGGATACAGCCCAAGTTAACTACACCACCACTAAGAATGAGCTTTTGGCTATTGTTTTTTTTTAAATAAATTCAGATCTTATTTGGTTTGCTCCCGTATCACTGTCTTTACTGACCATGCAGCTTTGAAGTACCTGTTGAAGAAGCTTGATGCTAAACCTAGATTGATCAGGCGAGTGCTTCTTCTTCAGGAGTTTGACATTGAGATTAAGGATAGAAGTGGTGCAGAAAACTTGGTTGCTGATCATTTGAGTAGGATTGAGGGACCTTTTGAGTCCTTTCCTATTTGTGATAATTTTCCTTATGAGCATTTGATGCATTTGCATTCATCGTATGTCACATCTTGGTTTGCTGATATTGTGAATTTCATTGTTGCATCTGTTGTTCCCCCTCATGCACGTAGGTCCCAAATAGATAAACTTAAGAGCAATGCTAAATATTATGTGTGGGATGATCCTTATTTATGGAGGTTTGGCAGTGACCAAGTGATCTGAAGGCATGTGCCCGATCATGAGATTTAGTCTATTCTTCAGTTTTGTCATGGCACACCTACCAGAGGTCATTTTGGTCCTCAGCGGACCGCTAGGAGGGTATTAGACTTGGGTTCTTTTGGCTCACCTTGTTTAGAGATGCTCATCACTTTACCACCACTTGTGAGCAGTGTCAGAGAGCAAGAGGAACCATTACACATAGACATGAGATGCCTTAGCAGGCTATTATTTTTTGAGATTTTTGATGTGTGGGGTATTGATTTTATGGGTCCATTTCCTATTTCTCATGGTTTTTCATATATTTTGCTTGCTGTTGATTATGCTTTTAGATGGGTTGAAGCTAAGGCCACCAGAACTAATGATTCTAAAGCTATTGTGGATTTTGTGAGATCCAACATTTTTTGCAGGTTTGGTGTGCCTAAAGCCATTATCAGTGATCAGGGGAGCCATTTCGGTAACCGGTCATTGGCATCCTTGCTTCAGAAGTATGGGGTTGTGCATAGAGTTGCTACAGCTTATCATCCCCAAACTAATGGGCAAGCATAGGTTTTTAACAGAGAGATCAAGCAAGTGTTACAGAAGGTGGTTCAACCTAACAAGAAGGATTGGAGCAAGCTACTTGAGGATGCTTTATGGGCTCACAGAACCGCTTACCAGACACCTTTGAGGATGTCTCCCTATATGGTGGTTTTTGGTAAGTCATGCCACCTTCCGATGGAGATTAAGCATTGTACTTATTGGGCGGTGAAGAGTTGTAACATGGTATTTGATGAAGCGGGTATGGAAAGGAAGCTTTAGTTGCAAGAACTTCAAGAGATCCGCTTAGAATCATATGAGAACTCCAAGATTTACAAGGAGAAAGTGAAGCAATTTCATGACTCTAGGATTCTTAGAAAGGAGTTCCATAGTGGCCAAAAGTGCTCATGTTTAACTCTCGCCTTAAGCTTATTTCCAGTAAACTTCGATCTAGATGCGATGGACCTTTTGTTATTACTAATGTTTTTCCCCATGGTGCAATTGAGATTAAAAATGAAGTTACCGGCAAATTCTTCAAGGTCAATGGTCACCAACTCAAAGTATTTCATGAGAGCCCTCAAGTGGAGGAGGAGCTTGTGGCAGACATCTCTTTGGTCTTGCCAATTTTGTGTGATGATGTGTCTTGAATGACATTTGGGGAGTTTCCTTTTCTCTTCTTTTATTTGTTGTCTCTTTATTTGTTTGCATTTCTTTGCATGCTTACATTGAGGACAATGTGCATTTCAAGTGTGGGGTGAAGGATTACAAAATCTGTTTTCTGTTTATGTTTATGTTTCTGTATGTTTTCTCTATTTTAGTTGTTTGTTTATCTGTGTCTATTTTCTATTTGTCTATCTATGTTTTATTTTGAAAACAATAGGAATACCCACAATAACCAAGAGGGGGGTGAATTGGTTGAAACTTGGTCTTTTAAAATTTATTTATCAAATCAGAGTTAAGGATCTTTATCACTTTTAAAACCAAGAATGTTTTTACTCAATCAAATTACTCAGCTCAAGAAACCAATAGCTCAAAACAGAACTTGTTGGGTAATGATAATGAAAACCAACACAAGCAATTTATATTGGTTCACTTCACAACAGAAGCTACATCCAGTTTCTTCTAATCAACACTAGATTAGAGTTCCACTATTATAAATTTCTGTTCTTACAAACTTTAAAACAACCTCTCTTTATCAACACTAGATAAAGAATAGAAATCTAAAACCCTATTAGACTTCTAAGGAACAAGAACCAGAGAACACTACTTTGTTCTTTCCTAGAGAACACTACTCTAGCCAAAGCTTCAAGAACCCACTTACAATAGCATCAAATAACGGAAATTCCAAAACAAAATTACAATCGAAGATTATGGAAAGAAACAATCTGATGATCCAATGAATGTGAATGCATATGAATTACCAATCAAGGTTGAACAACAGGAAACAGAATTTCAGAATATGCTCTCCATTAAACTCTTGAAGTTTCATGCCCAAAAATCATTCAATAGCTCATGATGGTTAAAGAGTGGGATAAGAAGTTAAAGAACCCAGAAAATCACTTTCAAACTCTTAGAAGGCTTGTATATGCTCAAAAAATATGAAGTGTTCAAGTTAGAAAACAAGCAAGCCTTCCTTCTATTTATAACAGAATTTTGTAACAACCTGTAATCGATTACATACGCCAAATAATCGATTAAAACGCATACGTAATCGATTAAATTGTCACTTAATCGATTAAACTGTTCAAGGCACATTCTGGGTTTCAACAACTAATAAAATAATCAATTAAACCGAGTTGTAATCGATTAATCAGAATAGTTCAGTTTCAAAAATAGCCTGTGTAATCGATTACAAAGAATGGTAATCGATTAAAGGAACAAAGCAGGCTTTTTCAAATGGCCTATGTAATCGATTACGAATGATGGTAATCGATTATCACAGCAAGACACAAAATATATTTTACACTATGTAATCGATTACAATAAGTGTGTAATCGATTAAAACATTCACCAAAGCTTTCTAGTTTCAAATACGAGCCAAATAATCGATTAATCCAATAAGTAATCGATTAAAATATTCATAGAAGCTTTTCCAGTTTGAAGCACGAAGTGAATAATCGATTAAAATGCTATGTAATCGATTAAAACAAAAAATTATATTTTTCCAAAAACATTACTTAATTAAATCCTTTTTCAAATAGTTAGTAGCTTTGATGTTTTAATGAAAATCATTTAAGCATGTTAATGAGTATGTGAATGCAATGCAAGGATCAAAAGGTTTTCTTATCCTACACTTTATTTGAAATACAATTTTCAAGGCATGTGAAAAGCTCAAAACAATCTTCTAAATCATAGGCTTCATTCTTCATGTTGCTCCCCTTATATCCAACATGTTTGTCTGTTTTAGTTTTTGAGTCTATTTCTGTTTTCTATTATCTGTTTCTGTTTCTGTTTTCTGTCTATTTTTACTGTTTCTGGTTACTTTATGTTTTTTGTCTGTTTTTGTTGTTTCTGTTTTCTGTCTGTTTTGTTGTTTCTATTTTCTGTTTATTTTTGTTGTTGTTTCTGTTATTACATTCAGAAAATAAAAAAAATATAGAATTTAAGAGCTTTTTCATGTTTTTCATAAGATTTCTAACTTGTATAAATTGTGAAAAATGTAAAAATTTTGGTTGGATTGAGAGGTTTCATGCTTGATGTGAATCACTGTTGCAATTGTTGAAGTTATAAGTAGGCTTGAGAAATTGAATTTAAGATGGATCATGTGTGATAGAATTATGCCTTGTGAGTTTTTGGGCCTTTGTGGATATGTTCTTTCATCGGTGATTTCACCCTTGTGCTAGATTACTCTATGTTTTGTCTTGCCTCTTTTGACATTCCTTGCTGCACATTCTTTTATTGAGATGATCTAGGCCTTCTTTCTTTTAGACACTAGCCAAATAAACCTATCCTTGTATTGATCCATTGTCACCCTTTATGAGCCTTTAGCCTTTTCTTTCTTGTATAGCTCATTGCAAACTAAAAAAAAATGGAAAACCATGTTATCCTAGCTTTAGGGAGAAAAAGGGCTTTGGAATTGTTTTGGGAGTGGGGTATTTTTATTTTGTTTTGATTTGAAAGAGAAGAAAAGAAAAAGAGAAAAGAAAGAGTTTAAATAGAAAAAGTTCAAAGAAAAAGAAAAAAATTGTGTATAAGCAAAGAAAAAGAAGTTCAAGCAAAGAAAAAGAAAAAAATGCAACAAAAGTTGTTGTGGTTCATTTTCATCCTTGTAAATTCTTTTTAGTTTTGTTTCTTTGTTTCTACCTCTCTTTTAACTTGTTGGCTTGCTCCCCATTGCCTCTCTTTTCCCTTAGTTTTAGCCTAAATATCCTTTTTTTATCCACCCTTACCTAAGCCATTCATTACAAACTAATAAATTCCTTTTGATCTTTTGATGCATGTGTATTTCAAGTTGAATGAATTAGAGTCTTGTCAATATTTGGATGTGCTAGTTACATGTGGTGTTTGAGTGTAAACACAAAGCCATACACATTATGTGAGGTTGAGTGTTGTCCTTTGAGAGATTTCTATCACCTTGCTGCACTCTTAATTTTAACTTGACTACTTTTCACTTTGCATTTTGTGATCATGTTTTCATGGATTGTTTGTTACCTTAATATCATTCTTCCATCTTTCATCTTTCTCACTTTTGTGCATTGTTATGATCCATTGAAAAATGTGCGTGCCTTGTTCATACCTTTCTTTTAATTTTTGGTTTACTTTAGTTTGAATTTTTCTTAATCTTTCTTTTAGTTTTGCCCAGGAGTGCGAATGTTTAAGTGTGGGGTATTTTGATTGAGCATTTTTAGTTAAATATTTTTCTATTGTTCTTAGCCTATTTGACTTCTCTTGGACTTTTATTTTTGAAAATAATAGGAATACTCACAATAACCAAGAGGGGGGGTGAATTGGTTATTACCTTGGTATTTTAAAATTAATTCAAATTAGAGTTCAGGATCCTTATCACTTTCAAAACCAAGAAATCTTTTTATTCAATCAAATAGCTCAGCCCCAAGAAATCAATATATCAAAACAGAACTTGTTGGACAATGGATATGAATCAAAGAATCAATGACCAATGAACAAGATGAGTAATAGAGATAGAGAATGAAAGACACAAGCAATTTATACTGGTTCACTTCACAACAGAAGCTATGTCCAGTTTCTTCTAATCAACACTAGATTAGAGTTCAACTATTATAAATCTTGTTCTTACAAGCTTTTACAACACCCTCCCTTTATCAACACTAGATAAAGAATAGAAATCTAAAACCTTATTAGAATTCTAAGGAGCAAGAACCAGAGAACACTATTTTGTTCTTTAGCTAGAGAACCCTTCTCTAGAACCAAGCTAGAAGAACCCACTTTACAATAGCAAATTACAACAGAAATTCAAAAACGAATTTACAAGCAAATATTAAGGAGAGAGACAACTTGATGATCCATTGAATGTAATGTACATGAATTACCAAGTCAGGTTGAATAGCAAAAAATGTGCAGAAAAATAGGGTAGAACAGAGTACAATACAAAGCACAATCAATCACACAATCAATCAATTATTTCTCCCCCTATTTGGCTTATCAAAGTCAAAAACTAAACAACACAGCAGATAACAAGTAGGAGAAATTGAAACAACTTCAGTAATCTTTGAGAGAACCAGTACATTGCTTTTTAAAAAACATAAAACCAGAAAACAGAAAATATAATAGAGGAAATACAAGGCTTTTAAACTAGAAAGATTTAGAATTATCAAACATCATTGTTGCTTCAATACTTTCTAGCCTAGACTTAATTTCCTCTAAGGCTACATTGGTCTCAGCCCTATGTTCATGATGAAGAGACAGCAGGCCATCCATCTTTTGAATCATTAAGGATTCAAATGGACTATAGGCAGGTTGAGTGGGGCCTCCTTCTTCAGCATCTTCTTCATCATCCTCTTCAAGTCCAGCAGCAGCAGCAGGAACAGCTTGTTGACCAGCATTTGCCATCCTTGAGGTGTCTTCACCATCCCTAATTTGGTCAGATGCTTCTCCTTGATGAGACTGTTGCTTGAATTGGTGTTGTCCACCACTTCATTAGAAACTTCTATGTTGAAGAAGTCTATGAATCTAGACATAAGCACAACATAGGGAAAAGGATAGTTCATAAGCCTCTTGGATTTTAACATAATCTCCTCAAGAATGAGAATCCAATTCATCTGAATTGAATTCTTGAGACCATACACAAGTTGCAGGTCATCATCAGTGGCTTGGGCATGGTTTGTGGCTCTAGGAGTGAGAATGTAAGTGATTATATAGTGAAGGAGTCTGTCTTCATGGGTCATGGGGCCATTGCTAAGCCTAAGCTTTAGCCTCGTTTGGGAATCAATCAGTATTCCCCTATAGGTCTCTACCGTATTATAGCCCTCAGCCTCTTCCTTAAACTTCCTTTCTCCTTCAAAAGAAATATCAGCCACAGCTTCCCATACTTCTGGAGTTATTTCCATGGCAACTCTATTAACTTCGGACCTAAGTATCCCATCCATGGAACCTTTGGCATAGGTCTAAAACACCTTGACCAATTCAGGGTAAAATGTACCCTTCATTTCCACAAACTTTCTGAACCCCTGGGTTTCAATAAAAGCAAGGAATTGGAAGCCTTCCCTAATGAACCATTCTAATTCTAGGTGTTTGGGGGGACACACCAGTTTGGTGGCATTGAATTGGAGGTATGTCATTCTGTCCCTCTCTGTAGGGAACCAATGATCCAACCTACTAACCACTGGGTTAGAGGTTTCTCTAGACTTTCTCTTAGAAGTCTTAACTCTCTTAGAGGCAGACATCCTTTGGGCAGAGTTACTAAACTCAGATAGAAGAAAAACACAGTAGTGTGTGAGAGATTAGAAAGAGAATAGGTGTGAATTCTTCCTTCAACAATAGGTTGTATTTATAGAGATTTTTAGGCTCCAAGTATTTGAATTTTGAATTAAGGAGCAGTTAGTACAAATTAAATCATTGCAGAGGATTCAAATTCGAATTAGGCGGGAGTTAGGCAGTTACAACTTCCAAGAAAATCTTTCAGATTTTGCAGTAACTCCATGAATAATCGATTATTTCCTTGTGTAATCGATTAATTCGTAAGCAAAATCACTTTCTGCAGATATAGTAATCGATTAATTCGTAACGTAATCGATTATTTCTGTAAAATTCACAGGTAGAAGACAAAGTGTAATCGATTATTTTATAATTTAATCGATTATCACAAAGAAGATTGAAATTCAGAAACATGTTGAGGCTTGTGTAATCGATTAATTCGACATGTAATCGATTATTCCAGTAAGTTTGAAATTTTAAAAACTGATTCTCAGTAATTTAATCGATTACCATTCACTATAATCGATTATTCCAGTGAATTTTCACTTTGTAAAAGAATTTTTGATCAGTGTAATCGATTAATTCGATACTTAATCGATTATTACAGAAACATTCAATTTTCTGAAAATGAGTTTCTGAGAAGAATAATTGATTATTTTGTTTATGTAATCGATTACATAAGCACAGATTTCATTCTAAATCTTGATTTAAGTGATTTTAATTGATTAATACGACACTTAATCGATTATTACAAAATAAGTATCAGATAAAAAAGAATTTTGTAGCACAACTTGGAAATTTTAAGCATTTGTGATGATGGATTCAAATGACAAATCATTTCACATGAAAAGGCATACAACATTCAAGCTAATAGAGCTTAGATTCATCCAAGATTCCTAGCATGTTTTTAAGAGCATAGAATCTATTCTAGCCAATGGTTTAGTAAATATATCAGCCAATTGATTATAAGTGTCAATGAAATCAATTTTGATATTACCTCTCTGAACATGATCCTTGAGAAAATGATGCTTTATCTCAATATGTTTGGTCCTTGAATGCATTATTGGATTTTTTGAAATGTTGATAGCACTTGTGTTGTCACATAGCAAAGGTATTTCTTTCAATTCAACTCCAAAATCTTGTAATTGTTGCTTCAACCATAGACTTTGTGAACAACAACTTCCAGCTAAGATATATTCAGCTTCAGTAGTTGACAAAGCAACACAAGATTGTTTCTTGCAATGCCATGAGATTAATGAACTTCCAAGTGGATGACAAGTTCCATTAGTGCTTTTTCTATCTAACTTACATCCTGCAAAGTCAGAATCAAAATAACCAATAATATTAATTGATGCACCTTTAGGATACCAAAGACCAACTTTTGGTGTTGCCTTGAGATATTTGAGGATCCTCTTGACTGCTGTTAGGTGTGACTCTTTGGGATTTGCTTGATATCTTGCACACAAGCACACACTTAGCATTATGTCTGGTCTACTAGCTGTCAAGTGCAATAATGATCCAATCATTCCTCTAAATTTTGACTCATCAACCCTCTTTCCATTTTCATCTAAATCAAGATAGGTCGATGTTGCCATTGGAGTTGCAACATCTTTACTTTTCTCCATTTCAAACTTTTTGATCACTTCAAGGCAATACTTGGATTGGTTGAGAAATGTTCCACTTTTCATTTCCTTCACTTGAAGTCCAAGAAAAAATGTTAATTCTCCCATCATTGACATTTCAAATTCTTTCTGCATAGCTTTAGAAAATTCCTTGCACAACAAATGGTTAGTTGAACCAAAAATTATATCATCAACATATACTTGAACCAATAAGATATCATTCTTATGCCTTTTGATGAACAAGGTTTTGTCAACATGACCTCTTGTGAAAGATTGTTCAAGCAGAAATTTGCTTAATCTTTCATACCAAGATCTAGGAGCTTGTTTTAAACCATAAAAAGCCTTTTTAAGTTTAAAAACATAGTTTGGATGTTTAAAATTAGTAAAACCAGGAGGTTGTTCAACATATATATCCTCCTCAATGTATCCATTTTAAAAAGGCACTTTTGACATCCATTTGAAAAAGTTTAAAATCCATTAAACATGCATATGCAAGCAATAACCTAATGGCTTCCAATCTTGCAACTGGAGCATAGGTTTCCTCATAGTCAATGCCTTCTTCTTGGTTGTAACATTTTGCAACCAATCTAGCTTTATTTTTTACTATGATTCCACTCATCAAGTTTATTTCTAAAAACCCATTTTGTGCTAATAGGTTTGAGAGAGGATAGTCTGGGAACAAGTTCCCAAACTTCACTTCTCTTGAATTGATTTAACTCATCATGCATGGCATGCATCCAATGTTCATCAACTAAGGCTTGATCAATATTCTTAGGTTCAATTTGAGAAACAAAACTAGATTACAACATAGATTTTTTAACGAAGATCTAGTAGATACTCCCTTTGAAACTTCACCTATGATGTTATCAAGTGAGAGATCTCTTGTTGTTCTCCAATCTTTTGGCTCTTGAACAGGTGTTGATGGTTTCATTTCAGCACTTGGTTCTTCTTTCTCTTTATTTATGGAATCATTTAGCTGAATAATTTCTTCCATAGGACCTGCATCTACATCACACTTCTTTTCCTCTTTTAAGGGATTAGACTCATCACAACTCACATGTACAGATTCTTCTGAAAATAATAGGAATACTCACAATAACCAAGAGGGAGGTGAATTGGTTAAAACCTTGGTATTTTAAAAACTTATTCAAATCAGAGTTTCAAGATCTTTATCACTTTCAAAACCAAGAAATCAATTTACTCAATCAAATATCACAGCCCCAAGAATTTAATAGATCAAAATAGAACTTGTTGAACAATCAATATGAATCAAAGATCAATGAATAAGATGAGAGATAAAGAAATAGAATCAAAGACACAAGCAATTTATACTGATTCACTTCACAACTTGAAGCTACATCCAGTTTCTTCTAATCAACACTAGATTAGAGTTCCACTATTATAAAATTTATGTTCTTACATGCAATTACAACATCTTCCTTTATCAACCCTAGATAAAGAATAGAAATCTAAAACACTATTAGATTCTAAGAGACAAAGAACCAGAGAACACTACTCTGTTCTTTACACTAGAGAACCCTTCCCTAGATACAAGCAAGAACCCACTTTACAATAGCAATCTTACACAGAAATTCAAAACCAGAATTACACACAAAGATTAAGGACAGAGACAACCTGATGATCCAATGAATGAAATGCATATGAATTACCAAATCAGGTTGAGAAGCAAAACAGAATCAGAACATGCTTTTCCTTAATCTTGAAAAGAATCTTGCTCAAGAATCATTCAAAGACACATTGATGTTTTGAATGAAGCAAAAAGTAAAACAAGCTAAGCCTTCACTCCTATTTATAACAGAATTTGTAACAAACTGTAATCGATTAAACGCGTCTGATAATCGATCATAATTCTTATGAAATCGATTAAAATAAGTATGTAATCGATTAAACCATTCAAGAATGTTTATGGGTTTTTCCAATGAGCAAAATAATCGATTATCCCGATCTGTAATCGACTAAAACAGAAGTCTCAGAATTTACAAAACACACTATGTAATCCATTACAATATTTGGTAATCGATTAAAGTAGAAAACATATATTTTCAAAGTGAACGTGTAATCGATTACAAGCTTTGGTAATCGATTAAGACAGTGAAGTGATTTTTCTCAAATAGCCTAAGTAATCGATTACAATGTGTGGTAATCGACTGTCACAGCAAGGCTTAAAATTCAGAATTAACTATGTAGTCAATTACAACACCTAAGTAATCGATTAAATTCATTAACAAAGTTCTTTGTTGTAAACAAAGGTCAAATAATCAATTATTCCGATGGGTAATCGATTATAATGTTCATAAAGATTTTCCAGATTGAATGAAGAACATAATAATTGATTATATCCTTAAGTAATCGATTAAACCAGTGAAAATAGCATTTTTCCAAAAACCTTTCACTTAGATTAAAATCTTAACCAAACTATAAAAGCTTTGTTATTTTATATGAAAATCATTTTAGGTTAATGAATGAATGAATGCAAAAAGCATGGATCACCAGATTAGCCTTTCTCGTATTAAAATTTCTATAAGCTTTACTATGTAATCAGCTTTAGCATCAAATTTCCAAGTGATTCTTTCCCATTGTTTAATACAAAACACTTGCAGCCAAAAGCTCTCAAATGAGAAATATTAGGTTTTCTACCTTTGTATAGCTCATAAGGAGTTTTCTTTAAAATAGGCCTTATAAGTAATCTATTCAAAGTGTAGCAAATTGTACTTACAGCATCAGCTCAAAAATATTTTGGCAAATTTCTCTCATAAAGAAGAATTCTAGCTCCTTCTTCAAGAGATCTGTTTTTCCTCTCCACAACACCATTTTGTTTAGGTGTTCTTGGAGCTGAAAAATTGTGGTTAATTCCATTTTCTTCAGAGAATTTTTCAAAATGTTCATTTTGGAATTCTCCACCATGATCACTTCTTATTGAGATAATTTTGCTACCTTTTTCATTTTGTGCAAGTTTGGCCATTTTTCTAAAAGCATGGAAAGCATCACTTTTGGATTTCAAAAACAGAGTCCAAGTAAATCTAAAGTAATCATCTACAATGACAAGTCCATAATAATTTCCACCTAAACTCATAGTTCTAGAGGGATCAAACAAATCAATGTGCAGTAATTCAAGTGGTCTAGAGGTGGAAACAATGTTTTTACTTTGAAAAGAATTTTTAGTTTGTTTCCCCTTTTAAAAAGCATCACAAAGTTTGTCCTTTTCAAAATTGAGTTTGGGTAAACCAATTACTAAATCCTTTCTAATTAGCTTGTTCATATGATGCATGTTTATGTGACTAGCGCTTTTATGCCATAGCCAAGATTCATCAATCTTGCTTATTAGACAATAAGTGTTGTGAAAGAATGCATGATCAATTGAAAGTAAATAAATGTTACCTTTCCTTTTACCTATGTGAATCACTTCACCACTTTGTCCATCACAAATCATGCAGCAATTCTCATTGAATGAGACTTTGAATCCTTTATCACAAAGATGGCTTATGCTTAAGAGATTATGCTTCAATCCTTCTACATAAAGAACATTTTTGATCTTGGTTTTGAAGCTATCTCCGATGTTGCCTTCTCCAATGATCTTTCCTTTGTTATTATCCCCATAAGTGACATATCCTCCATCTTTAAGAGTTAGATTTGTAAGCATACACATGTCACCAATCATATGCCTAGAGCATCCACTGTCAAGGTGTCATAATGAGGATCTAGCTCTTAGACATACCTGCAAAAATCAAATCATTTTATAAAGGAAGGTACCCAATTGAGATTGGGTCCATAGGGGTTAGCAGCTTTCTTTTTCATTTGAACCCAAATGCAATCTCCATTAGGCACATAGAATCTCCTATCATGGCATTTGTATGATGTATGTCCTTTTTCCATACAATAGTTGCATGTTACAGATTTTGATGTTTTTCTTAAGACAACATTTTGATTGATCTTTGAATTTTTAAACCTCTTTTGATTCTTTTGTTTTGGAGGCACAAATATAGTTTTTCCAAAGGATTTTGAGCCTTGTTTATACCCCAAACCAGAAGTATCTCCTGCATACTTTAACATTTCAGCCAAGTTGCATTTTCCTTTGTAAAGCTTTCTCAAGAGATCAATTAAATCATTGTTTTTGGATAAAAGTAACATGTACTTTTCTCCTTGACTCTTTTTGTAATCACCAAAATCTTTTTGCAGCAAACTATATTTGTCAACATTAGTAGAAGAAGAAGCACATACGCATCCATTCATTTTGTAACTTGAAACAGGTTTTTCATTTTCTTCTTTAAAGTTTCAAATTTCAGTTTGCAATTTAGTAATTTTTGCAACATGCCATCTAAGATTTCCTTTGAGCTTGTTATTGGATTTTGAAAGCTTTTGGGCCTCTTCATGCATTTCTTGGAAAGCATTAATAGCGTGTTTAAGTTCAGAATTTAACTCATCTCCATCACTTGATAGGTCATCATCTTCTTCATTGATGGTGGAGGTGAGACACATGTTGGTTTCTTCGTTTTCAGTTGAAGATTCTAAGGTTGTTGAATCATTATCTTCCCAAGCTATGTAGGCTCTTTTAAATTTTCCTTCCTTCCTTATTTTGTTGTCCCCTTGTTGCTTTTTCAAGTAGATTGAGCATTCAGATTTAATGTGGCCAGGTTTACCACATTCAAAGCAAGTAAAATTGTTGTCAATCTTGTTGTTGTTGTTGTTGTTCTTTGTGAACCTTTTGTTCTTGTTTTTCCTCAAGAACTTGCTGAACTTCTTGACAACCAAGTTCATGTTGTCCTCTTCATCCTCATCACTTGATTCTTCCACTTTTTCATCTTTTGAAGTTACAGCTTTTAGTGCAATGGTTTTGCTTTTTTTTTTTTTTCTGCATCTTCAGCACAAGTTAGTTGAGACATTTCAAGCTCATATTCAAGTAGCTTACCAAATAGTGCAGCCGTGGACATCTTTGATAAATCTTTGGATTCCTTGATTGCTGTCAACTTTGGTTGCCAAGGCCTTATAAGACACTTCAAGATCTTGATGTTTAATTCTTCAGTATCAAAGATCTTCCCAAGACCCAATAAATGATTGGCAATATGAGTGAATCTTTTCTGTAGCTGAGAAATGCTTTCATTGGTGTTCATCTTGAACATCTCACACTCATGGATCAATGCATGCTTTCTTGATCTTCTAACTTCTTTAGTTCCTTCATGAGTAATCTCTAGCATTTCCCACATTTCTTTTGCACTTGTGCATCTCACTGTTCTAAAAAATTCATCAGAGGAAAGTGCAGAGGTGATCATATTTTTAGCTTTAAAATCATATTGAACAACCTTTTGTTCAGCATCTGTCATCTCATCCCATTCTTTGGGAATCAATTCATTGGCAACAGTTTTCTTTGGAATAAAAGGACCCTTTTCTATAGCATTCTAAGCACCTGTGTCATTTGATTGAATAAAGATTTTCATTCTATTTTTTCAAAAACTGAAGTGCTCCCCTTCAAACATAGGAGGTCTTTTAGAGAAGCACCTTCTTTGAAGGTTATTTGTGAGGTATTCATTTTTCTTTTTGAAGAAAAAATAGTGATCTTGAATAGCTATCAAGAACCAGCTCTTGATGCCAATTGAAAATAATAGGAATACTCACAATAACCAAGAGGGGGGTGAATTGGTTAAAACCTTGGTATTTTAAAAATTTATTCAAATCAAAGTTTCAAGATCTTTATCACTTTCAAAACCAAGAAATAAATATACTCAATCAAACGTCACAGCCCTAAGAATTTAATAGACCAAAATAGAACTTATTGAACAATGAATATGAATCAAAGATCAATGAATAAGATGCGAGATAAAGAAATAGAATCAAAGACACAAGCAATTTATATTGGTTCACTTCACAGCTTGAAGCTACATCCAGTTTCTTCTAATCAACACTAGATTAGAGTTCCACTATTATAAAATTTCTATTCTTACATGCAATTACAACATCTTCCTTTATCAACCCTAGATAAAGAATAGAAATCTAAAACACTATTAGATTCTAAGAGACAAAGAACCAGAGAACACTACTATGTTCTTTACACGAGAGAACCCTTCTCTAGATACAAGCAAGAACCCAGTTTACAATAGCAATCTTACACAAAAATTCAAAACCAGAATTACACATAGAGATTAAGGAGAGAGACAGCCTTATGATCCAATGAATAAAATGCACATGAATTACCAAATCAGGTTGAGAAGCAAAACTGAATCAGAAAATACTTTTCCTTAATCTTGAAAAGAATCTTGCTCAAGAATCATTCAAAGACCCATTGATGTTTTGAATGAAGCAAGAAGTAAAAACACTGAGAAAATCACTTTGAAATTGCTTAGAAGGCTTGTGTATACTCAGAAATACGAATGGTCAAGTTGTGAAACAAGCTAAGCCTTCATCCTATTTATAACAGAATTTGTAACTAACTGTAATCGATTATAATTCTTATGTAATCGATTAAACCATTCAAGAATGTTTCTGGGTTTTTCCAACAAGCAAAATAATCGATTATCCCGATCTGTAATCGACTAAAACAGAAGTCTCAGAATTTGCAAAACACACTATGTAATCGATTACAATATTTGGTAATCGATTAATGCAGAAAACATATATTTTCAAAGTGAACATGTAATCGATTACAAGCTTTGGTAATCGTTTAAGACAGTGAAGTGATTTTTCTCAAATAGCATAAGTAATCGATTACAATGTGTGGTAATCGACTGTCATAGCAAGGCTTAAAATTCAGAATTAACTATGTAATCAATTACAACACTTAAGTAATCGATTAAATTCATTAACAAAGCTGTTTTGTTGTAAACAAAGGTCAAATAATCAATTATTTCGATGGGTAATCGATTATAATGTTCATAAAGATTTTCCAGATTGAATGAAGAACATAATAATCGATTATATCCTTAAGTAATCTATTAAACTAGTGAAAATAGCATTTTTCCAAAAACCTTTCACTTAGATTAAAATCTTAACCAAATTATAAAAGCTTTGTTATTTTATATGAAAATCATTTTAGGTTAATGAATGAATGAATGCAAAAAGCATGGATCACCAGATTAGCCTTTCTCTTACACTTGAATCAATTACAACACTTCAAGGCATTCAAGCATGTTGAAAGCTCAAAACCAATCTTGAATCAAAGTCTTTCCATTCTTCATGATGCTCCCCCTATATCCAACATCTTCCATGCACATTGTTCTTTTATTGAAAACTCTATATGCTTTACTGTGTAATGAATATCCAAGGAAAATTGCCTCATCAGCTTTAGCATCAAATTTTTCAAGTGATTCTTTCCCATTGTTTAAAACAAAAACATTTGCAGCCAAAAGCTCTCAAATGAGAAATGTTTGGTTTTCTACCTTTGTATAGCTCATAAGGAGTTTTCTTTAAAATAGGCCTTATAAGTAATCTATTCAAAGTGTAGCAAACTGTACTTCTAGCTCCTTCTTTAAGAGATCTGTTTTTCCTCTCCACAACACCATTTTGTTGAGGTGTTCTTGGAGCTGAAAAATTGTGGTTAATTCCATTTTCTTCACAGAATTTTTTTCAAAATGTTCATTTTTGAATTCTCCACCATGATCACTTCTTATTAAGATAATTTTGCTACCTTTTTCATTTTGAGCAAGCTTGGCCATTTTTCTAAAAGTATGGAAAGCATCACTTTTGGATTTCAAAAATAGAGTCCAAGTAAATTTAGAGTAATCATCTACAATGACAAGCCCATAATAATTGCCTCCTAAACTCATAGTTCTAGAGGGACCAAACAAGTCTATGTGAAGTAATTCAAGGGGTCCAGAGAGGGAAACAACGTTTTTGCTTTGAAAAGAATTTTTGGTTTGTTTCCCCTTTTGACAAGCATCACAAAGTTTGTCCATTTCAAACTTGAGTTTGGGCAAATCAATTACTAAATCTTTTTTAATTAGCTTGTTCATATGATGCATGTTAATGTGACTTTCCCTTCTATGCCACAACCAAGATTCATCAATCTTGCTTATTAGACATGAAGTGTTGTGAAAGAATGCATGATCAATTGAAAGTAAATAAATGTTACCGTTCCTTTTACCTATGTGAATCACTTCACCACTTTTCCCATCACAAATCATGCAGCAATTCTCATTGAATGAGACTTCAAATCCTTTATCACAGAGTTGGCTTATACTTAAAAGATTATTCTTCAATCCTTCCCCATAAAGAACATTTCTGATTTTGGTTTTAAATCTATCTCCTATGTTGCCTTCTCCAATGATCTTTTCTTTGTTATTATCTCCATAAGTGACAAATCCTCCATCTTTAAGAGTTAGATTTGTAAGCATTGACTTGTCACCCGTCATATGTCTAGAGCATCCACTATCAAGGTACCATAATGAGGATCTAGCTCTTAGACATACCTGCAAAAGTCAAATCAGTTTATAAAGGAAGGTACCCAATTGAGATTAGGTCCATAGGGGTTAGCAACTTTCTTTTTCTTTTGAACCCAAATGCAATCTCCATTACGCACATAGAATCTCCTAGCATAGCATTTGTAAGATGTATGTACTTTTTCCATACAATAGTTGCATGTTACAGATTTTGATGATTTTCTCAAGAAAACATTTTGATTGATCTTTGAGTTTTTGAACTTCTTTTTATTCTTCTGTTTTGGAGGCACAAATACAGTTTTTCCAAAAGATTTTGATCCTTGTTTGTACCCCAAACAAGAAGTATATCTAGCATACTTTTGCACACTTAACATTTCAGCCAAGTTGCATTTACCTTTGTAAACCTTTCTCAACAGATCAATTAAATAACTATTTTTGGATAGAAGTAACATGTATTTTTCTCCTTGACTTCTTTTGTAATCATCAAAATCCTTTTGCAGCAAATTGTATTAGTCAACATTAGTAGAAGAAGAAGCACATACACATCCATTCATTTTGTAACTTGAAAAAAGTTTTTCATTTTCTTCTTTCAAGTTGCAAATTTCAGTTTCCAGTTCAGTAACTTTTGCAACATGCCATCTAAGATTTCCTTTGAGCTTGTTATTTGATTTGGCAAGCTTTTGGGCTTCTTTATGCATTTCTTGGAAAGTATTAATAGCTTGTTCAAGTTCAAAATTTATCTCATTTCCATCAATTGATAGATCATCATCTTCTTCATTGATTGTGGAAGTGAGACACATGTTTGCTTCTTTATTTTCAGTTGAAGAGTCTGAAGTTGTTGATTCATTATCTTCCCAAGCTAGGTAGGCTCTTTTTGATTTTCCTTCCTTCCTCACCTTGTTGTCATTTTGTTGCTTTTTCAAAAAGATTGAACATTCTGATTTAATGTGGCCAGGTTTTCCACATTCAAAGCAAGTAAAATTGTTGTCAATCCTTTTGTTGTTGTTCTTGTTCTTGTTCTTGTTCTTTGTGAAGTTTTTGTTCTTGTTTTTCCTTAAGAACTTGCTACACTTCTTGACAACCAAGGTCATGTTGTCCTCTTCATCCTCTTCACTTGAATCTTCCACTTTTTCTGACTTTGATGATGCAGCATTTAATCCATTACTTTTATTTTTCTTTTCTGCATCTTTAGCACAAGTTAGTTGAGACATTTCAAGCTCATATTCAAGTAACTTACCAAATAGTGCAGCCATGGACATCTTTGATAGATCTTTTGATTCCTTGTTTGTTGTCACCTTTGGTTGCCAAGGTCTTGTGAGACACTTCAAGATCTTGATGTTTAGTTCTTTAGCATCTAAGATCTTCCCAAGACCCAGAAGATGATTGACTATATGAGTGAATCTTCTTTGTAGCTGAGAAATGTTTTCTGTGGTGTTCATCTTGAACATCTCATACTCATGGATCAAGGCATGGTTTCTTGATCTTCTAACTTCTTCAGTTCCTTCATGAGTTATTTCCAGCATCTCCCACATTTCTTTTGCACTTGTGCATCTCACTGTTCTAAGAAATTCATCAAAAGAAAGTGCAGAGGTAATCATATTTTTAGCTTTAAAATCATATTGGACAACTCTTTGTTCAGAATCTGTCATCTTATCCCATTTTGTGGGAATTATTTCATTGCCAACAGTTTTAGTAGGAATAAAATGACCCTTTTCTATAGCATTCCAAGCACCTGTGTCATTTGATTGAATAAAGATTTTCATTCTATTTTTCCAAAAACTAAAGTGCTCTCCTTCAAACATCAGAGGACGATTGAGAGAAGCACCTTCTTTGAAGGTAATTTATGATGTATTCATTTTTCTTTTTGAAGAAAAAATAGTGATCTTGAATAACTCTCAAGAACCAGCTCTGATACCAATTGAAAATAATAGGAATACTCACAATAACCAAGAGAGGGGTGAATTAGTTATTACCTTGGTATTTTCAAATTAATTCAAATCAGAGTTCAGGATCTTTATCACTTTCAAAACCAAGAAATCTTTTTATTCAATCAAATAACTCAGCCCCAAGAAATCAATATATCAAAATAGAACTTGTTGGACAATGGATATGAATCAAAGAATCAATGACCAATGAACAAGATTAGTAATAGAGATAGAGAATCAAAGACACAAGGAATTTATACTGGTTTACTTCACAACAAAAGCTACGTCTAGTTTCTTCTAATCAACACTAGATTAGAGTTCCACTATTATAAATCTTGTTCTTACAAGCTTTTACAACACCCTCCCTTTATCAACACTAGATAAAGAATAGAAATCTAAAACCCTATTAGAATTCTAAGGAGCAAGAACCAAAGAACACTACTTTGTTCTTTAGCTAGAGAACCCTTCTCTAGAACCAAGCTAGAAGAACCCACTTTACAATAGCAAATTACAACAGAAATTCAAAAACGAATTTACAAGCAAAGATTAAGGAGAGAGACAACCTGATGATCCATTGAATGTAATGTAAATGAATTACCAAGTCAGGTTGAATAGCAAACAAAATCAGACCATGCTTTTCCTGAACCTTGAAAAGTTTCTTGCTCAAGAATCATTCAAAGACCTATTGATGTTTTGAATGAAGCAAGAAGTAATAATACTGAGAAAATCACTTTGAATGGCTTAGAAGGCTTGTGTATACTCATAAATACGAAGTGGTCAAGTTTTTTTCACAAGCCAAGCCTTCAATATTATTTATAACAGAATTTGTAACTAACTGTAATCGATTAAACGCACCTAATAATTGATTAAAATTCTTATGTAATTGATTAAATTATCACTTAATCGATTAAACTGTTAAAGAAGCTTTCTGAGTTTCGGCAACGAGCAAAATAATCGATTAAACCGAGTTGTAATCAATTAAGACAGAAAGCTCTGTTTCACAAAATGAATTGTGTAATCGATTACGAGTTTTGGTAATCGATTAAATCAGAAAGTAAGCTTTTACAAAATGAACTATGTAATCGATTACTGATAATGGTAATCTATTATCACAGCAAGGCTTAAAATAAATTTTCAACTATGTAATTGATTACACTAAGTAAGTAATCGATTAAAACCTTTAACAAAGCAGTTTATTTTCAATCAAAGGCCAAATAATCGATTAATCCGATAGGTAATCAATTAATTTGTTCATAAAGTTTTTTCCAGTTTGAACGAAGAACAAAATAATCGATTATATCATTAAGTAATCGATTAAAACAGTAAGTAAACATTTTTTCAAAAACCTTTTAATCAGATTCAAACCTTAACCAAAAAGATAAAACCTTTGATGTTTTAATGAAAACCATTTAAACATAATAATGAATGAATGAATGATTGCAATGCAAGGATCAATCAAATTGCCTTTCTCTTACACTTGAATCATTTACAAAACTTCAAGGCACTTTAAGCATGTTGAAAGCTCAAAACCCATTTCTGAATCAAAGTCTTTCACTCTTCATGATGCTCCCTCTATATCCAACAATTTTCTAATTCTAATTTTGTTTCTGTCTTAGGCAAGCAAGTGGGATTAATTGCTAATTGTTGCTTATTTTCGGATTTTATGCTCACTTGA
Source organism: Glycine tomentella (assembly GCA_007407185.1). Classification (NCBI taxonomy): domain Eukaryota; kingdom Viridiplantae; phylum Streptophyta; class Magnoliopsida; order Fabales; family Fabaceae; genus Glycine; species Glycine tomentella. The sequence continues at coordinate 78,793 of PYAF01006021.1, read as the reverse complement.
CCTATCTTCCTTGTACAGGACCTACAGAGCTCTACAGAACTCTGAATGAAGCATATGTGTAGTCCTTGGAAAGCTAAGGAAAGGATTTACAATTTTGTCACAGATGAGTCGAGGCCAATTCTGTCATTTGGAAAGTCATTTTAGGCTTTGAAGTCAAAATCACTGCACTTGAATTTTGGTTGCGAGTTGGATTTTTATTGGTGTAAATAGCATAATTAATTAGAATAGATGAGTCTATTCATGGTCCATTCTTTCCTTCTGACTTAGTCACTATATGCTAGTGAAATTAGTGAGTGAACATTACACTACATTTTAGCAAAAATAGAATTTACATTTCCTTTTTAAGTTTTCAGAATTAAAACCAAACTTATTTTCTCTCAACTGTTCTTCATTGTTCTTCCCTGTTCTTCATTTTTTTTTTCTGTTCTTCCATTTTTGTGCACCAATTTCGTGGGGCTTTCATTGATGATGATCATGGGAGACTAAACAATCAATTAATCGAAGGATCCAGTCCAAGCAAAGGGGAATTTGAGTTCTGGTTTGGTATTTCAAATTTTGTGTGAATGTTCACTTTCTTCTTCAATCCTCTATTCAATTTTCATGATTATGAATGTGTTTAGGATTGAAAGCGGATTAGGTTATGGATTCATTTCCCAATTTCAAATTTTAATCATAGATTAGTTGGATGATATTTCAATTAGATTTGTGATTTCAATTAATTTAGGAGTTAATTCGATTGAATGAACTTTCATAACATAATCATTATCTGAGAACTCTGATAATTACGATTGCTTGGTTTAGTGAATTGGATTGATGCTTGATCGCGAGGTCGTACTCGGTCAAATTAATACAAATTAAATGCAGTAACTAGGTAGTGACTCCTAGGTCGTCTCTCAAGGACCAATTGTCTTGTTTAAGGGATTAAACGTGTAAGGGGGGGGGGGGTTTGACAGAATGCAGGAATTTCTAAATTAAAACAGAAATAGTAATTAATTACAGGAATTTAAAATAAGTCAGACCCTTCGAACAGATTGCGCCTCTAATATCCTCGGTTCACAAAAGATAAACTATCCTACTTAATCCTTATCAGTCCAGATTAATCTACTAAGCGAAGATTAACCTAAAACTTCATCACACGAATTAAGCAAATGTGAACCTCGTCAGGGCAAGCTCTCAGGATTAAGCAACCTGAGATTATTGAATCATTCAATTCAGAATCATTAAGCATGATTCCAACTCGAAAAACACAGAACAGAAATCCAAACAAGGAAGAACCAAGCAGAAAACGAATTGCAAATACAAGGAACCTCCATTAAAGGTCTACAATCTGTCCTAGGGTCCAACCAGGGTTTAGCCTTCCATTAATTCGAAAATAGCAACAGAAACATGAATTGAAGTGAAAATGAACATTAAACGAAAACCTAAATGCTGAAAACGAAATAACCAGAAACGCAACTGAAACAAAATAAACAGAATAGGCACTGAACAGAAAACGAAATTAGCAATTTTATTCTGAAATAGAAAATCACAAACGAAAGTGAAAACCTAAACAGAGTCACAGCAGAAAATGAAAACTAGAAACAGAGAAGAGCAGAAAACGAAAATATTCTAAAAAACCCTAAAACAAAAATAGTGTTGTGTCTTTCTGCATGGGCACAGTTTCCCAAATATTAGTGACTGTCTCACAAACGAAAATGGGCCTTCCCTAACAATTTTGGCCCAGAAAATCACTAAAATAAAATAAAACGAAAATAAGCTGCTAATGTGGAAAATGATGTTGACGTGGCGCACTCCAATCTTCAAATCCATGCATTAATTCCAAGCCCATTTAATTATTAATCTGCCCTAAAAATAAAAATTGGAATAATTAAACTTAAAATAATCCAAATTAATTAAAATCTGAATTATCGGTCCAATTAAGTCCTAAATGAGAATCAGTGCAAAATATAAACAATTAAGTACAAGTTAGGGATTAAAATGAGTACAGAAAGATGAGTAAATAGTGATAAATAGTGACTCATCAATGCCCTTTAATCTATTTTACATTACCTCTTATCAATTCGCATTAGTTTATACGTTTTCTGCAATTTTTACTTATCGCATGCAAACTATTTGACAAAAATTCTCTATTGTTTATTAGTGAATTGAAGTTGGAACCATATTGATAGTGTCTCTGAGTTGACCTAGGTTAATCCTATGCTACAGAATTAGCGTAGTTTAATTGTTTTGAAGTATAACACCTCTCTTTACTCACTCGTGCTTGATTAATTTTATGTAAGATTCCGTGTCCACTTTGTATTAAAATCAAATTAGTTATAAATGTTTACAGAAATTTTTCTCTTCGCATTTCGATTTCGCAAAACACTATTCTAAGCGCTTGTCAGGTTTGAAAAATTCATCATAACAAATAGTCTAAGTAATTCAGAC
>PYAF01006021.1:48511-76266 GCA_007407185.1 Glycine tomentella | reverse complement strand
CATCCAAAAGTAGTTATAAAAATTTTCTCCTTAAAATATCTTGCTAAAATACCTAGGGGTATTTTGGTCATTTCTAAATTGTTCAGGGGCATTTGCTTCATTTCTCTCAAATCTTTTTATACTGCCTCTGATCAACATTTTACCCTAGTAATTTGAATACAGACTATCAATCGACTGTAAAAATTTGGGGTGTTACATGAAGCGATACAACATAGCTTATCATTGGCCCACTAATTAATGGTTGACCCTTAAAGCGAGAGCATATATGTTGCTTGTTTAGTGTTGTTTCAGTGGTTGCGGTAGTTTAGTGGGAGTCTTTATGTTCTACGTTTGGTTTTAGATTTCATGTATATGATTTTTTACATAAATAAAGATTATGGTTTATAAGTTTCTTATGAAACTTGTTTATTTAAGTGCAATATTTAAATTGTGCTTAAGGACTTAAGATTGATCTTGCTAAAGACTTAAGTTCGACCAATTGGAAATAGGCATGATTGAGATCACATTGCAAGTAATTTCCATGTTTCTTATCCATATTGACCTATGTCATTCAATGTATTGATGTGATGGTCATTGGGTCTAGTCACATTTGTTGTAGTGATGAAAACCACAATGATTCCATTATTGATACATGAGATGGATCAAGTTGTTAAGTGGAAGTCTAAAGATAAATAGCATACGGATACACGCCTAAGGAATTGTGATATAATTGTTACAATATGTAACCCAAGTGGGAGATTGTTGGAATTTTCTATTCCAATAATTAATGTGGTCTAATATTATAAGACAATTATACTAGTTATTTATCATTAGTAGGTTTATTTTATGTGGTCAAATTAAGTGAGCCCGCTAGACTACTAAATAAGATGATATGAACTTAAATAAGCAAATGCCAATGTTGGTTAGTTAGGGGGATAATGGGAACCCTATTAGGTTAACAAGCTATAAGAAGGCTATGGTCCCCAATATACAAAACCATCACACGTAGTTTCTTTTCTCCCCATCTGAAGAGTTATGAAGATCCCATTAAGGAATAAAGAGGATTCAGTTGAGGAAGAACCATAATGTCGTTGTTCATGTTCATGATGGATAGCCGCAAAGATCTTACAACGATGTTGAAGAACGCTTAGATCAGGAGCCAACTACGGATCCAGGTATTTTATTTAATCTTTAATAATCAAGCATGTTGTAGATCCTATGACTTTTGGCAAATTGTCCTAGATTATAAACATGCGAATTTTTTAGCTTCAGCATAAAGAATAAAGTATAAGGATTACGGATTAAAGAAATTCCAACACAAATTCATTAACAACTATTTTTTTTTTGTTTTTCTGAAATTGGAAATGAAGAATTTGACCAATGTCCCTTGCCTTGCCCTTTGTAAAATGTCTAGGGTCCTAGAGAAAATATTTAGTTGCAATTAGCGCTATGACATCATAGCTAGCCTAATGAGTATTATAATTTATGATTGTTTGGTATTTACTTTCTTTCGCTACATATGATGTCTAAATGAAAATCTTTTATTGTAGTTCACCAAAGACATAAAAAAAGTGGTCCACATATTATGATATTGGCTGATAGAGTTTTAGGGCTTACAGTTCTAAAGTAATTTTGACTAGTTTTGAGAATTTTATGCGTTGGTTTAGATATTTAGATGTTATTTAAGTATATAAAATTATAACATTCAGTTCTTTTTGTTAGATACAGGGGGAGCTTGAAGAAGGATCAAGATTTATGTTGAAGCTTCGATGAGTTTTAGCTTTTAAGATGTCATTCAACTGAAGACATTTGTAATATTTAGATGTATGAGAATTTCATCCTATGATCCATAACATTGCTTAAACATCATTAACTGGCTTGCATTCATAGTTTTACAAAAACACATGGTTTGTGAAAAAGCTTTAGGATTTGATGATTGCATAAAAGCCAAGTGCTCAAGGGTTCAATTTTTTGGAAAAACTCTTTTTGACTGCCTTAATCGATTAACACAAATTGGTAATCTATTACTTCAGCCTTGAAGAACAGAATAATCAATTACAAGCATTGAGTAATCGATTACTCAGTACAAACACAGAACAAGTCCTATCTGTGTTATTCGATTACCATTTATCTGTAATCGATTACTAAGCACTTTGTGAAATGGAAAAACTTTGTGTTAATCAATTACATGAAGTATTGATCGATTACTTTGTTCATGCATCTTTTTCCAGAAAGCTCAAGGACAAATTAATCAATTATATGAACAATTAATCGATTACTTAAGAGTAAATAATCAATTACATGGACATATTAATCAATTACATTCAGTTACAACAATTTTTCTATATAAAGCTGTTAAGTCTTTTGAAAGATACATTCATTACAATTTCGAGATTTTCAGTGATTTCCAAAAGGTTTCTGAACTGGGAGAAAATACACTGAGTAACAAAGCTCTTGTCCTACAATTCAAGATTTTCATGCATCATTGGTAGAATTCTTTTTGGACAAGATTTCAAAGGAGTTTCTTGGAGAGCTTGGCCTGAAACTTGCTTTCTTTTAACCTGATCTCAGATTGGTAAACATTTTCATTTACATTCCTTGGATCATAAGGTTATATCTCTCCTCTAAACTGGTTGTAATTCATTTTTATATTTCATCTTGTTAGTTGCTATTGCAAAAGGGTTTTTTAAGCTTGTCTAGAGTAGGGTTCTCTAGAGGGAAGAGTAGAGAAGGGTTTCTCTATGTCATGATCATTAGAATTCTAAAGGGTGTCTTTATCTAGGGTTGATAAAGGGTGATCTTTTGTAAGCTTGTAAAGAACATATTTTGTTGATAGTGGAACCTTAATCAAAGTGTTGATTAGAAGAAACTGGATGTAGCTTCTCTTTTGAGGGGTGAACCAATATAAGTTCTTGTATTGATTACTTTCTTTATTCTCTTCTTGTTATCTTAATCTGAGACTATTTGGTGAAATCTTTATTACTCAACAAGTAGAAGTTTCTAAAATTGTTTTCTTGAGCTGAGTGGTTTGATTGATTGAAGCATTCTTGGTTTAAGTGTGATACGATCTTATAACTCTAATTCTTATAAGATTTTTAAAAGGCCAAGTTTTAACCAATTCACCCCCCTCTTGGTTAATTGTGTGTGTTCATATTGTTTTCACTTTTCACTAATGTTTGGCTTTGTTTTGTATAAATATCATCATTGTTGTGGAAATACTTGTGTTAATTATTTTCTGGTTATGGGTTTACTATTCTTAGATCGCCTAACCTCAATTAAGTTGATTTGTTCACGACGGTAACAATGCTACTACAAAATTATGTTTTTTTGTCCTATTTTATAACACTCGGTCAACAAATTTTCTAAGAAAAACAAAATTAGTTAATTTAATTAACAGCATCAATTTATCTTAAATTTATAGTTTTTTCTAAAATCACTTCTAACATTAGTAGTTTGTGAGGAGGTAAAATAAGGTTTCTAAAATACTTTATATAAGATAAAGTTATTTTAGATACAGGGGGAGCTTGAAGAAGATCAAGATACAGAGGCTCTTAGTCTTGGATAAGTTTTAACTTTTCACATGTCATTCTATTGAAGGCATATGTAATCTTTAGATGTTTAAGAATTTCATCTTATGATTCATTGCATTGCATAAACATCATTCGTTGGCTTGTCTACCTCACATTGAGTTTGCTTACAATAGAGTGGTTCACAAAACTACTTCCTTATCTCCTTTTCAAATTGTTTATGGCTTTAATCCTTTAACTCCTCTTGATTTATTGCCATTACCTAACACTTCTTCTATGATTAATCATGATGCTTTGTCTAAAGCTTCTTATGTTAGGAAATGGCATGAACAAGTAAAAACCCATGTGGAAAGGAAAATGGAACAATATGTTAAACAAGCCTATAAGCACAAGTGGAAGGATAAATTCCTTCAAGAGAATCTTGAGTTGCCAAGTGAGCATGGTGTGAGTACTACTTTCAATGCTTGTGATATTTCTTTGTGTGATATAGGTACAAGTGAGGAAGCAAACTTGAGGTCAAGTTTCTCTCAAGAAGGAAGGGATGATGGAGGTCTATTGCAAGCTAAAGACCTAGAAGGAAAGCTTGAAGAACATCCTTTGGTGAGCCTTAAAGGACCCATGATAAGAGCTAGAATTCAAGTCCTTCAAGACCACATCAAAATAACTTGTATCTTTTGGAAAAGCATGAAGAAGCACACCAACTTGGTGCAAACACAAAAGAAGTCTTGTCTGTTTTAATAGATTACCATTTGTCTGTAGTAGATTACGAAAGCACTTTGTAAAATAGTGTCTGTCTGTTGTAATTGATTACCAGATAGCTGTAATTGATTACATAAGCCTGTAAAATGTAAAAAAAACTATGTTTTAATCAATTACATGGACAAATTAATCGATTACTTAAGCATAAAAACTGCACTGCACAAGTTGGGTCAGCCAAGAGTCACTTTAGGAGAAGCTTGCACTTCAAGCTTCGTTTGGGCTTCATTTCAATTTGCATTTTCCTTACATTTAGTGGTAGTTGATGTGTGTAATTTTGTGGCCTATATAAGCTGGTCCAAAACTGATTGTAACTAACTTTGGTTTATTAATACAAGTATGAAATTTTTTGAGAGTTTCTCTCTTGTTCTTGTGTAAGAACTTCTTGAGTCTTATCAATTGCTTCTCAATGCTATTGTGGTGATTCTTCCTAGGCTTATTGGAAAACTTTTCCATGGTGCCATCTATCTTGATCCCTAACCACTCTTCCATCTTCCATTGTTGAATTAAAAAGCTTAAAAACAACCCCAAATTCTTGTGAAAGTGCAGAAGTTAGAGTTCTTGAAGTTTGCTTGAAGATTGGGTTTCATTGCAAAGTAGATTTGGGAAAACTAATGGCTATGAGTTTATCTATACATCAGAGCTACGTCACAGCCATATATCACATTGCTGCAAGGCAATTTATTTCCAAAATGGAAACAAATTACCAGCAATTTGGTACTAGAGTAGCTGCACCATCCAAGACTGTAGCAAATGAAGTTTATGATTCTATGGTTACTGATAACCAGAGGTTGAGAATAAACTGATAGAATTAACATCCCTTGTGAGACATTGCCATTGATAGATAGTAGAATGCGATGATAGCCAATCAACCAAGGCTATGCGGTATCTGCTGTGCACCTGATCATCCAACAGAATCATGCTCTAGTCTTTAAGAAACAAAACAGATTGCTGAAGTTTCTCCCATATAACCTGAACAACCATTCAGACCTCAACAATAACAGTATAATCCTTACTCCAACACTTATAATCCTTGTTGGAGAGATCATTCGAACTTGAGGTATGATCCTGTTCCACAACAACAACATCAAACACAACAACTCCAACCATTCAAACAACATCAATATCAACCCTCCACCACCAAATACCAAGCTCCCTGTTCAGACAACAACAACAATTACAAAAATCTGCACCTACACTTGCACAACCTGTGTAGAGCAGTTCTGGACCTTCCTTGGAGGACTTGATGAAGAAAATGGCAACCAGCAAAATTCAATTTCAACAAAATGTGAGTCCCATCATCCAAGACCCACAGAATCAGATTGGAAAGTTTAGCTATGACTGTCAACCAGATGCAGCAACAAGGTTCTGGCAACATTCAGGACAACCAATTATTAATCCAAATAACGTGAGTGCTATTACCTTGAGGAGTGGCAAGGAGTTTCCAAATTCAATAGATGTTGGTGCCAAAATAGATTATGCACCAAATAGATTGCTCTACCTTTTCCTTCTAGATCTATTCGTACAAAAAAAGTGGAGCTTGATGTTACATATTTTCGGCAAGCGTACCGATTTGTCATTGTAAGTTACAAAATTTATAAGATCGTCTTCACAGGGACTTGAGCTTACTCAGTTAATCCAAATAGAATTAAACAGTTCAATAGTTATGTACAAGTAGGTTGAGCGGAATTTCATTTGTTTGAGAAAGTAACATAAAATTACTAAACTCAGTAAATTGAAATATATTTATGAGAAAGTGGGATTGGATTTAACCATTCTTATCCTTTTATATCCAATTAATATTACCATGCATAATATAATAACCAAAGTTTTGAAAAAAAAATTAAAATTAAAAAAATAATAATATTTTACTGTAGCTGCACTGTAGCTTAGCGCTGATAGCAGGGATATGGCACTGATAGCGTGGCACTGAAGCAGAAGGCTATTATTCACGATTTTTGGCGCCATCAGCGCCAAAGTGGCGCCAGTAGCGCCACAGATGCGCCCAGTTGGCGCGATTAGCACCAATATGGTCTGGAGACCCTTTTGATTCGAATAACTGGCGCGATTAGCGCTGGAATGTCGGCAGACCCAGTATTTAAGGCCATTTTCGCGTTTTGAAGGGAAAAAACCCCTGTTCTTCTTCTTCCTCTGACCCAGGCAGCCATGGATGAGCTTGGGAGCTCCACAACTTCATCACACCTCACCTAAAACACCTCCTAAACACCACTAAACATGATTAGAACCTTGAGTGAGCCAAATTCCAGTGCAAGAGTGAGAGAAAACCCACTTCCTGAGAAAACCCCAGAAAAGCTGAGTTCAGAAAGGAAAGGAGGCAACCCATGGATGCTGTGATTGGGAGAGACAGTCATTGGGCTTTCCTCGATGGTTTTAAGGTAAGAACTCAAGCTTTTACCGGTTAATTTGTGATTTGGGTAATGGGGTGAATAGTAACTATTTTGTGATAGGGCTGGAATTAGGCTTAGGTTCTTTAGAAAAGGATGATCAGGAGGGTGTTCTGAGGAATATGATACCTTGAAACTGGAATTCTGATGAAGTTGGGTTGTGACCCTGAGAGTGGTATGTGTAGGAAGAATATTGAATGGATAAGGGGTTCTGAGATAGAAAGGAACCCAAGTGCCTTAATAAGAATCGTTCATGAGGCCAAACAAACGGTGAATATGCATTGATATGTTGGATTTGGCCATGATTGATAATTGATGAGTTATGAGCTAATAGACCATTGGATTGTCTGATACAGAGTCTTACTAAGACTCTAGGGCCATGGTCAAGCTGAGAATGATCCTGTTAAGGATCTGATGTGTTGCAAACACATCTTAGTTTTAGGCTAGTTTTAGATTATAATTTAGATAAATAAGTTAGGAATTAGAATAAAATTAGTTAGTTTATTATTATATTAATTTAATCTCATGTCATCACCATTTGTGCATTTTAGGGCTTAAAGGAGGAGAATTAAAGCCAAAGGAGGGAGAAAAGCAAATCTGCAGTCCCGCGCGGATCGTGCCAGACCTCACGCGAACCGCGCCACACGCAAAATCAGAGCGTCTGTTTCGCAACTCCTGCGCGATCAGCACGGGATCCCACGCTATCAGCGCCGTAAGTTCGAATCATCGGCGCGAGTAGCGCTGCAAGCCGCGCCATCAGCGCCACGGAATCGCCGTTGCCTTATTTAAAAAGATTGACTTCGAAATTGGCACAGAAAATAGGCTTTGTTACTCTAATTAAATCTATCTATAAATAATGGCCTCTGGGGACTGAACAAAAAAGGGAAAAATCATCTAGGAATCATCCACACACCTCTCCACACTTCTCTCCATCATTCTAAACCCTTGGAAGTCAAGAATCAAGGCTAGGTCACTGCAGAATCATGTGTTATTTGACAGCTTTGGTTTCTTTGAAGCCTATGGCAGGCTAAACCTTGTATTGTGGGAAGGCCATGAACTGATGTAAACTCCTCTGTAACTTGACTAGTATTGAATGAGAATTCTTATTGTTTTATTTTACTCTGCTCTTTATTGTTTAATTCCGATTTAGAACTGGCAATTCTATTTAGATATTGAGGGTTAGGATTCGCAATGGGGACGTTGGGATTCTAATTTCTGACCTTAGTAAAATAACAGTTGTTCATCACCTAGGGATAGGGATGCGTGACTGCGGAACTTTATAATATAGTCTTTTATATGCTTAACTTGATAGATTTCACCAAGGAATTGGGTCTTGGATTCGGGTTAAAGGGTTAATTCACTAAGGAATTAGGAATTAACTAGAGTAGGAAAGATTTATTCTCCGAGCAAAAGAATTCGGAAACCCTTATGATATGTTTTCTAAATGCTTAGTTTGACAGAATCGCTAAAGGCTTAGGGTTCTCGATCAAATTAAAGGGCTGAATCGCTAGTTATCTAGGATTTACGAATATAGGAGAGATTTATCATTTGTGATCAATCTTGATAACCCTGTTAAGTGAAAGAGGTAGTGAACATTGGGGATTGTGCTTGACCACAATCGTTCTTCCATTGGTAATACTTCAATTTATTTTACTGTTTATTTTAATTTCAGTTTTACATTCAACACTCAACACAATTCTCCAAAAATAATTTCTTTTCTGTTACTTCCAATTACTTAGAATTAATATTGCTGTGAATTTCACCCCAATCCCTGAGGAGACGATACTCATTTACCTATTTTATTACTTGAAACGATCGGTGCACTTGCCGTGGTGTGAGCGTATTATAATTCATCTAACAGGATCTGTGAGGGGGCCTATGCAGTGATTAGGCCGATAATCCTAAGTTAGTTGATTGAGAGATGGCAGAAAGGAATCATGCTTCCTTTCATTTCCATGGTTGAGTACTGTTGTTAGGTACCTAGTATTAAGATTATGATGTTGACTGTGCTGTATGGTTTGTCAGAGGGCGAGACACGAGGGTGTCAGCAGCATGGACCAACCAGCTGAAGATTGAAGATAAAGCACGGTCTAACCAAGTAAGCTCAGTGCTTCTTGGAGTGATTTCCCTGCTTGGGGTCACTACTTATTGAATTATATGTATTGTGGTGAATATGAACACTATGTTAGTGTTCTGATTTTGATATGATTGTATGATGATTGATGATGAACCTAGCACTGTGATAGTGCTAGGTATGATATTGATTTGTCATAAAGATATATAAGACATGTTTATGATAAGGGATGTTAGTTAAACCCTAAGATAGATGATTGAGCTGCATTGGGTATAAGAGATATACCCTGATGTTCTAGTGATGAGATGAACACTGTGTTAGTGTTCGGTGCCTGATGATAAGCTAACACTGCGAGAGTGTTATGCTGTAGATTGTTCATAGTTTTGTATGACATGCCATGCACCTTGATGTTATATGATGATGATTGTGATAGTGAAACACCGTGATAGTGCTGTGATGTGTATTGAGGTAATGCCGTATGGCATGTTGGTCTTGATGACAGATTGACACTGTGAGAATGTCATGCTTTGTATTATTTATGAGAACTAGGTGTGCATTCTCTGGCCAAAGAATAGTGGACTATGGACCCTTGGGAACGTACCCATGTGTGGTGGATGATCTTCCTTGGGACAACCTATAGGCGTCCATGTAAGTCCTGAGTAGATGTACCTGCATTGGCAGATGATCCTATTCAGGTATTGGGCGGCGAGTCCTGAGTAGATGTACCTGCATTGGCAGATGATCCTATTCAGGTACTCGGTAGGAAGTCCTGAGTAGACGTACCCATGGAGGTGGATGATCCTATTCAGGCATAGATAGAGCCACTCCTGAATAGATGTACCCACTCGGTGGATGAGCCTATTCAGGTGTTGGGCAGCGAGTCCTGAGTAGATGTACCCGCTTGGCGGATGATCCTATTCAGATACTCTGTGTGTGAAAGCCCTGAGTTGAGAGATTCCTCAGGTAATGCGTGACAAAGCCCTGAGCGAGTGGAGAGCCCATTTATGGATGATCCTCCTCAGGCATGAGATAGAGATCAATGGGTTCCAAGGGATTTAGGCCTGTCAAATGTTTATCCCCAGGCTTTGGATTAGATTACAGAGAGTCTATTCTCTGAATAGGTTTTAGTTTAGTAGATATGAGATGAGGATTAAAATCTGAGAGTTTGAGAGAGTCTATTACTAGACATATAATCTCTCAGTGCAGATGTTGAGTGTACAGGCCTCGTAGGCATGCATAATATGCATTATGAGAGAGATGTGGTGAGAGGATTAAGAGGGTTGTGGATAAGCCCAATTATGATGTTAGATGTTTGATAGTGAACCAGGGGGAGGAAAGACCTCCAAGGACCCTGGCTTACTGAGATTGATATCTCACCCCGTGCGGGGTTATGTTGCAAGTATGGATCCTAGTAGCTGGGATAAATTCCTTGGTGAGAAGATCAGTAGGATCAAGCATTGTGAACTGCTGGGACTAGTGTCTGAGAGCTGAGAGCTCCCTATGACGTATACATCTTGAGGTAGTTTATGTCTCCTGTCATCTTTATAGATATGGTTGTTATCTGCCTAGTTTTATTGGTTGTTATTATCTGGATCAATAAGGGCTAAATATAAATGTGTTTTGAATTTTATTCATGCTGAGGTTATTGTACCATACATAATGTGTCAAGAAAGGTGATCTATGCATGCTTCCGCAGTTTCTTTTACTTTATTATAGTATTTTATGTACTCTGATATTGTTATAATGTTAATACACCGGGTGCACACGGGGTGTTACACATAAATCATCATTTATCCTTATTGATGCACACTATTTTACCCCGAATCAATCCCTCGCATTCAAGTTCTAAGGATATCTACCGAATATCGATTCCTCGCATATGAAGTAAATACCCCAGCATTAAGAATTATAATCGCGTGTTTAGTGCAATCAAAACATTATGCCCTATTCCTAGCAACGTAACTTAATGAGTAAAATCATTCGGTTCAAACCCTAAGATTACTTTCCAGTCTCACTTACTATTAAGTTCATGAAACTAGTGATCAATTAGAATCAAGCATTAAGCACAAAATGAAATTACCAACAAGGAATAGAAACAATTCATGCTTAAATAAATATTAAAAGAGATGCATAGGGTTAAGAAGATTACATCCAATCCTCAGAGAAGCTAGCTACTCATAGTGGAGAGAACCTCCTCAAGAGAGGAATTGATGAAGGGTCCCATCACCGCTTTTCTCCGGTAGAGTCTCCACACTAATCCTCACTTCTCTCACTTTCCTAACCTACCTAGTACTAATATTTAAGTTCCTAAGCTTCAAGATCAAGCCTAGGAAGCAAGAATGAAGCCAAGAACATCCTTTCTCTCCATTTTCGTTGGCTATTTATAGGAATCCATCACCTGCCAGCTTCACTCGCCCAGGCCACCATTTTCTTCATGTTTTGCTCGCCTGGGCGAGCTGTTAGCGATTTTAATATACGCTCACACTACGGCAAGTGCACCGATCGTTTCAAGTAATAATTTAGGTAAGTGAGTATCGTTCTCCACAGGCATTGGGGTGAAATTATAGTAATAAAAGATCAATGTGATTGAAAGTAAAACAGAAAATATTGCAAGAGAGTGATTTGATTGATTGATTATTCAAATGTAAAACAAGAATTAAAGAAAGCAGTAAATTGAATTGTGAAGTTACCAATGGAAAAGTAATTGTGGTCAGGCACAATCCCCTCTGATTCCTCCTCTTTCACTTGACTGGTTTATTAATTTAATGTACACAAATGATAAATCTCTCCTAAATTCGTAAATCCTAGATAACTAGCGATTTAGCCCTTTAAATCGATCGAGAATCCTAAACCCTTAGCAATTCTGTCAAACTAAGCATTTAGAGAACATATCATAGGTGTTTCTTGTTATAATTGTTCAGAAAATAAGTCTTTTCTAGATTAGTTAATCCCTAATCCCTTAGTGAATTAACCCTTTAACCTGAATCAAAAACCTAATTCCTTAGTGAAGTCTATCAGTTTAAGCATTTAAAAGATCATATCATAATTTCTGCAGCCACGCATCCCTATTCCTAGGTGCTGAACAACTGTTATTCTAAACAGGTCAGAAATTAGCATCCCAACGTCCCCATTTCGAATCCTAACTCTAGCTACTTAATCAGAGTGATCAATTCCAAATAAGAATAGAAAATAAGTGCAGAATAGAATAAAACAATCAAAACATTATTATTCAATACCATTCAAATTCCAGAGGAGTTCACATCAGTTCATGGCCTTCCCACAATACAAGATTTAACCTGCCATAGGCCTCAAGAACATCAAAGCTGTTGAATACATAGTTGTGCTGAAACCCTAGCCTTGATTCTTGATTTTCAGAGGTTTAGAAGGATGGAGAGAATGTATTATATGAATAATGGATGATAAAAGGTCCCCTTTTCAGTCCTCAAAGGCCTTATATTTATAGGATGATTTAATTAAGGTAACAAATCTTATTTCTGTGCTAAAATTCAAAACAAATAAGTTTAAAACAGGCAACAAGATCTCTCTCGCGCGACCCGCGCGCGACTCCGCGCTAACCGCGTGGACCTTTCGAATCAACGGCGCTGATCGCGTGAACATCCACGCTAACTGCGTGGATTATTCGAGATGAATGGTCTGAGGTTGAGCTTCTGGCGCTGGTGGCGCGGTGACTTCGACTAACTGGCGCTGATCGCGCGGCAGTGGCGCGAATGGCATGACTTCTTCGAGTTGGGATGCTGGCTATATACCATCTGGCACAAATAGCGCGAGGTTTCGTGTTGATAGCGCAGCTTGTTCGAGTCTGATGCTTGTTGGTTTGGCACTTGGCGCGACTCGCGTGGGATCTGACGCGATCCGCGCGAGACCTTGAACCTTGTTTTCTTCTTTCTTTTGCCTTGATTCTCCTCTTTTAAGCCTGAAATTGTTCAAATGGTAATGAATTGAATTAAAAACAAATAAAATGATAAACTGACCACTTTTATTCTATTTTCTTAATTATTTAACTAAATTAAATCCTAAAACTAGCCTAAAACTAAGATGTGTTTGCAACACATCAAACAATTCCCAGATTTGAAAGTTGATGTCCCCAGCAATAGAAAGAATTCAAGACTTAGCAAGAATGAATAATCAAACATAAACTACAGTTTACAATCCTAGAATCATCTTGCTATGTAGGATCAAATTCACATCGAAGCTTTCCATGGTACTTTTAATGCTATCAATCAATGAGAGCAACTTGAGTATTCCTCACAGAATTGTGTTTAATCACTCATTCACTCAAGTGTATCAGGTTATGATTGCTCTCTTACTCAACAAAGTCACAGCACTACCATAAGCTTGAAAATATTCTCAACAGTTGCAAGTATGACTTGATCAAAAGGTCTTTCCAGCTTGTAATGTGGCTTGGCTAAGGGTAGGAAATTCTTTGGATAAGTAGCTTATAAGAGGCTAGATCTAGTCCCTTAAGTCCACAACATGCTTCTTGTCTTCTTTTTCCAAACCTGGTACCTTATTCAACAATTCATTCTAAGTAAAAATAAAATAGTAACTTTCTCTTTTTTTAAAAAAAAAAAAAACAATCAAAACATTACAAAATTGAATTACTGCAGCTTCTCAAATTTCCAGCTTGATGGACTTATTGTTTTCTAACTTGGTTCATGCTTGTTTGATCCATTCTTCACAACCAATTGGATTCACTTGTTTTCCTTCATACCTTGATGGCTAAATCCTTATTTCTGCTATCATGGACTTGTATCAACCTTTTCTAGCCTCAGAGGTTTGGTCAATTAGATGTGGCTCTGATTTGGGCAATTTGAAATGAAAGGCTTAGGCTCAAAATAGGGTGCAACTGGAAAATAATTGAAGGTAAGTCAATTTGGCCCTAGTTTCAGAAGAAAAATCTGCCTTAATCATATCAAGTCACACCTGCATCTAGAGAAACAATTCAAGTTCTAGAGTACAATGAAATTGGAGTCTCTCGGAAAGAAAATATTACCATTGTTTGGCTCAAATCCTTACAGGTGTTCATACTCAAGTCAAACTCTGCTGACTGCATTTCAAGCATCATTTCAACCTCAACATGCATTTTACATATCAACAATCAAATTCCATTCATGCATCATGCAGTCATGCTATGTCTCATTTCATCAAGCTTTCATCAAGAAATCCATCCATTACTGTGTTCATTCACTTTTGATTCTGAAAAATTTGATGTGCTGCTTATTTTTGAAATTTTTTTTGAAAAGTTCCGTTAGACGTCATTTGTTCTTTGATTGTGATTTGCGAAATAATGCGTAACGACCATTCCCAGATTTATATGTTGCTGTCCCCAGCAACCACAAATAAGGTCACGGTGTTTTGGAAAATTTTGAGCATTATTTGGAAAATCGCATTCAACTCAACATTGATCTAAACAGTTTTACTGGCAAAATATAAACCAGAACTGTGCTATAAAACTATGAAAAATGTGCAGTAATGTAAATGTGCAGAATGTATGAAAAATGTCTAATGCAGAATCCAAAATAAAAACAAAAATCAGAAACAAGAAAAATAAACTGAAAATAAAACTATGTCCTCATCTCTCCTCTCCCTCGCCTCTCTCTACAATCTCAGCATCTGTAGGTGTAGGCTCCTGAGTGGGTAGTACTGTAGCTGGTGCATCTGAGGAGGGAAGAGGTGTCTCTGTGGCTGGAGGTGCTGCTGATGGAAGCTGGTACTCAGCTGGAGGAATGCCAAGATGTCTGCAAATGGCTCCAATCATACTGGTCTGCTGAGCCAGCTGAGTCCTGACGAACTCCTGGAAAGCCAAGTATGTGGTAGAATCTGTATAGAGAGGCTCATGTCCAGGAGTGGAGGAAGAAGGTGCTGAAACTGGTGGCGGTGGTGGTGCATCTGCTGGCTGGGCTGGCTGTAGAATCTCTGGTGCTGGCAAGTCTCTGGGACTGCGGGTGGCGAGCTCCTCAGGTTTGAGCTTAGAAGCTCAGAGAACCTGCTCATCAGCTGCGGCTGCCATGGCGTCCAAGTAAGTCTTGTGGCTCATAAGTGAGGAGATTGGGACATCCATAGGCTCATCATCATCTATGTGCACACCCGCATGTTGGCACAACTGAAGAATAAGAGATGGGTGTGCCAGCCAGGACTTGCTGCTAACATCCTGTATCATATGTAGAATCATGTTAGATAAGATGTGAGAAATGAGGAGGTTACCATCACCTCTGAGTGTGTAAAGGAGAATCGCCCGCTCGACGTTCACATCAGTCATGTTAGTGGATGGTATGACTGTGTGGTTCACGAACTGATGCCAGAAAGCTGCATCTCCCACTAGATCATGCTTCCGCATCTTCTCTGGTATGTAGTCGAGGCCAGGCTTGGGCTTCCAAGCCGTATAAAGACCTGTGATGGCTCTGCGGATGGTGGTGGCCAGCTGGGGAACATCATCCCTATACATCTTTGTCAACGCATCTGGCTGCATCCGGAAGAAGAGCTGGAGGAAGTCACAGTTATCGAAGGGGTCATAGTGAGTGTCCAAGATGTGCTCTATAGCTCTGTCATCAAAAGAAACCTGGACACCCCTCACCCAAGACATCCTGGTCCTGTAGACAGTGTCTGGATCAACATTCGCCAAAAACTCCTTCAATATCATACTGGAGCTAGGCTCTGGAAAAGTGACAAGCCTCTGCCACTGGCGTCTGAGAATCACTGCCCTCACGGGGTTGTCTTCTGGTAGTGTCTCCCATAGAATCTTCTTCTCCTGAATAATCTGCTTCTGCAGGTACCAAGTATCAAACTTTTCTTGGCACTCAGCTGTCCTAAATCTGGCTTCATCAAAATTTGCTACCCTAGCTCTCTTTCTTCCTCCTTCTGTAGTGGTAGCTTTCTTCTTGCCCTTTGCAATTTGCTTACCCTGAAATCAGAAAAAAAAATCCAAGTACATATATACATGGGTTAAGCATTTTGAATTCCCAGATTTCATTCCTGCATTGGGCCAGATCATCAACAAGTAGGATTAACCACAAAATGGTGAGATGGAAGCAATCAATAATTTGGATTCTCAGGTTATCATTCACACAAACAGTGGAGTAGCATCAATTAGAATTAAAATTCAGTTACTGCACCAATTGACAGTTCCAATGATTCAAGGTTCTAGCACAATTGTATCAATGTATCTCTATGAACAAGGCATAGCCCAATTGGTTCAATCTAATTTGAGGTTTCCATTCCCAGATTTAGGGTCCTTATATCCACCAACAATTCAGGCATTTCATGCAAGCATATTTCTAAATCATTTGGTCCTAATCATTGTAGACACAGATCAAGCAAAATAGGTTCAATAGTCAAACCAGATATAGACACTAAAAATCAATTCACTGTGTCTTATTCCACCACAATTCAAGTTGTTTATTGTCAATCCTTAATCAAGGTGGATCTAGTCAGTTCAAAAATTCAACATGTATATGCAGGTATTTTATGACAGCAAAATTGGTTTTATTCAAGTTCAGTCCAGAAAACAATTCCCAGATTTAATTCCATTGCAAAACCAAAGTCAATTTTTAATGCAGGCCCACTTCAAAATTGCACAGTTTGATCAGGGAGCTAGGTACAATATAAGGGTGTAAGTTTCAGGAGCAGCAATTTAATCATCAACAACTACAGTGATTATATAAGGCCATATTGCATCTACTAGATGATCCTATAGCTATACACATTAACAAGTCAAGTGCAGGGATCATACACATAGATATATCAATTTATTGCTATACCAAATGCATAGAGGTTCTGTTCACCAAAATTATATGTAAATTGTGAGAGCAAGGTGACCACAGCAAGTCTGTTATTTCAATTCAGACTATTAAAATAGAAGGAGTAAAAGTAAGACCTAACTTTATTCCTAACCATTCCCAGATTTTGATCTTGTCCATATTCTAACTCAGTGGGTCTCAAGGTCAGCATGGACACATTTCAAGTATTCAGGTCCAAGTGTCAAACAGAGATTCCTAACAATCATGAATTTAATGTCTCTACCACATTGTAGTTCATTCAATTAACTCACTTTCAACTTTTCATCTCAACCCGATGCAGTTCATATCAACAGTGGACCAATCCAAATGACTATGTTCTATTTAAGGCTTCCTCACCATGTACAGTTCATTCCTATTTCATTACCATTCCCACTTAGACACAATTTAGTTGTCTCATGCAACATCATCATAACATTAGCCATGGAATTAGACAATGCATCTCTCAAAGGTTGTAAGTTCCTAGCAATTCAGAACAAGCAATTTTACAAATTCACAATTAGGTATTGTAGGCTTCAACCAAAGTTACCAATTTAAGTACATGGATACCTACCTAAAATCAAGTCAATGCACTTAGGCTTTCCAATTGTTAAAAAGGCTTTATTCATTTCAACACAGTTTACTCCAATTTTTCATTGAAGCATTTTAGCAAACACCTAATCGGCATCTAATCATGTTAACACACTATGCTTATGTTGAATACATCAATAGCCCAAATGACAAATGACAGAATTTCCACACAAACACATTAGTAATTCATCAATGATTTTCAGAAATCACCCACATTTGCATTTGAACATAAAAGCATTATCAATCAATTAAGTCCCTACCCTAAGGTTTTGACACTTTTTGTAATTAGCCCTAAACTACAAGCATTGGATACACATTGCAGGTTAGGTTAGGTTCAGAGCATTACCTTATCACCAGCCATACTTGGAAACCTTTGGTGCAGAGTGAAATGATATTGAGAGAGAATGTGAGTGAGAGAATGCGAGAGTGAGCAACAGAGAGTGAATGTGAAGGAGAGAGATGCTTGGCTTTTATACTGATGGGGGTGGTTATGGAAGTTTAATGAGTGTGAGGGAATTCTGAAGAGACTGAGGGAGAGAATTTGGGTAGGAGGGCGAAAGGTAGTAGAGAGAGGGAGTGAGGGCACGAATCAGGGATTTAAAAATAAAACCGTTTCCGTGACGTCGCACGGTTAGCGCGAAGGACAGCTCAAATCGTGCCATGAAGCACTAGAAGGGTTTTTGGTTCGAATTAGCCGCGGGATCTCACGCGATCTGCTTGAATTGGCAATGAAAGGACCCTTTGCCTCGAATGACTGGCTCTGTTCGCGCCATGATCCACGCGAGTAGCGTGGAACCTGAAAAATTGGGATTTTTGGCTCGAATTCCTGGCGCTAATCACGCCACCTTCATGCGGTTAGCGTGATATTATGCAAAGGTAGGTCTGAGGCTCGAACAACTCACGCTACTCGCGCGAGATTCACGCGATTCACGTGGCTAAGTCGAGGCTATGGCGCCAGTGGCGCCGTACCTGGCGTGGATCGCGCCAATTTATGCAGATGAGGGAGCTTAGCTCGAGCAGGCCATGCGGTTAGCGCAGATGTCACGCGATCTGGGTGGATGGACCAAATGTGTGGCGCGAGTCACGCCATGTCTTTTGCACAGCTTTTAGTCATTCTTTTTGTTTGGCTTTTAATTTAATTGGACCGAATTAAAAATGCTACCTAACTTAACTAGAAAGGAAATATGTATGATGATGTACCTAGGCTACTAAAATTTGAAATAAATTGAATACCTTATTACTAATGCATGAACCTAAATACTAATATGGGATATGCAAAATGAAATTGCTGCAGAATGTTAAATTCATTGCTAGCAAATTTAAACAAAACCCGAAGCACAATGTACATTACCAGTGGCTCGTTTAACGTCTTAAGCTAGACGCTTGTTTCAGTTTAAACCTCAGTGGCTTGGAGTGGAATAGAAGCTGAATTTTTGTCCACTACTCCTCCAAAATAATGTTTTAAACGATAACCATTTACCTTGAAAGCTCGGTCACTATCCAAAGATGAGATTGCCACCGTACCATAGGGATAGACCTCTTGTACAAGGAATGGTCCAGACCAACGTGATTTCAATTTACCTGGAAAGAGTCGCAGGCGAGAGTTATACAACAACACTTGTTGGCCAGGAACAAACTCTTTTGGATGAATTTGGTTGTCATGCCACTTCTTTGTCTTCTCTTTATAGATTCTGGCATTTTCATACGCAGCTAACCTGAACTCATCTAATTCATTCAACTGAAGCAACCATTTTTCATTAGCTTTTGTTAGTTCAAAATTTAAAAACTTGGTTGCCAAAAGTGCATTGTGTTCAAGTTCTATAGGGAGATGACAAGCCTTACCATAGACAAGCTGAAAGGGAGACATACCTATTGGAGTCTTAAATGCAGTCCTGTATGCCCACAAAGCATCATCTAGCTTCTTAAACCAGTCCTTTCTTAATTTCCAATAGTTTTCTCAAGTATGCGCTTTAATTGTCTGTTGGAAATCTCTACTTGGCCACTTGTTTGAGGATGATATGGGGTTGCCACTTTGTGCTTGACTCCATATTTAGCCAATAAGCCCTCTAGTTGCTTATTGCAGAAGTGAGTCCCTCCATCACTAATAATGGCTCTTGGCACTCCAAATCTGGTGAAGATTTTCTTTCTTAAGAATGAAACCACCACCTTGGCATCATTGGTGGGTAAAGCAGCTGCCTCAACCCACTTAGAGACATAATCTACAGCAACCAAGATGTATTGGTTAGAGAATGATTTAGGGAAAGGTCCCATGAAATCAATGCCCCACACATCGAACAGCTCAACCTCTTGGATGTTGTTGAGTGGCATCTCATCTCTGCGAGAAACATTGCCTGTCCTTTGACAATTATCACACTGCATCACAAATTTCTTGGAATCCTTGAATAATGTTGGCCAGTAGTAGCCACATTGCAACACTTTGTGTGCAGTCCTATTTGCTCCAAAATGGCCTCCATAATTAGAGGAATGACAATGCCACAGAATATTCGGCACGTCACTTTCAGCTAGACATCTGCAGATAACATTGTCAGTGCATTGAAAATATAAATAAGGGTTATCCCAGAAGTACCTCCTTGAATCATGCAGAAATTTCTTCCTCTGCTGCCAATTTAATTCCTCCGGCATAATTCCAGCAGCCTTGTAATTTACCATGCTAGCAAACCATGGACTGATTTTTACAGCTAACACTTGCTCATCAGGAAAAGACTCATTGATTTCAACTTCCGGTCCATCTTGCAAGCCTTTTTCCTGAATCCTAGACAAGTGGTCTGCAACCTTGTTTTCAACTCCAGCCTTGTCTCTTATTTCTAAGTCAAATTCCTGCAACAACAACATCCAACGCAGCAAACGTGGTTTTGCATCTTGCTTATGCAGCAAAAATTTCAGGGCTGCATGGTCAGTGTAAACAATTACCTTAGAACCTACTAGATATGATCTAAACTTATCTAAGGCATATACAATAGCTAGCATCTCTTTTTCAGTTGTGGCATAATTTACTTGTGCCTCATTTAACAGTTTACTAGCATAATAAATCACATGCAAGCGCTTTTCTTTCCGCTGTCCTAGAACAGCACCTACTACATAATCACTAGCATCACACATTAAGTCAAAAGATAAACTCCAATCCGGAGCAATCAAAACAGGTGCAGTGGTGAGTTTTTGTTTTAAAGTGTTGAATGCACTAAGACAAGCATCATCAAATGTGAACTCAGTGTCTTTCTCCAGCAATTAGCTTAGTGGCTTTGAGATCTTTGAGAAATCCTTGATGAATCTTTGGTAGAAACCTGCATGACCTAAGAAGCTGCGAACACCACTCACATTAATAGGAGGAGGCAATTTCTCAATCAATAACAATTTAGCCTTATCAACCTCTATTCCCATTTCAGATATTTTGTGGCCTAGCACTATGCCTTCCCTTACCATGAAATGGCATTTTTCCCAGTTTAAAACCAAGTTTGTCTCTTGACATCTTTTTAGAACTTTAGCTAAATTAGTTAAGCAAGAATTAAAACAAGGGCCAAAAACAGAAAAATCATCCATAAATACCTCAAGCCCTCTTTCTACCATGTCAGAGAAAATTGAAAGCATGCATCTCTGGAAGGTTGCAGGTGCATTACACAACCCAAATGGCATTCTCCTGTAAGCAAACACTCCAAATGGACATGTAAAGGCTGTCTTCTCTTGATCTTCTGGTGCCACTGGGATTTGGTTATACCCAGAGTAACCATCAAAGAAGCAATAGTAGTCGTGACCAGCCAAGCGTTCAAAAATTTGGTCCATGAATGGAAGTGGAAAATGGTCTTTTCTAAATGCATCATTAAGCCTTCGGTAATCAACACACATTCTCCAGCCTGTGGTGGTTCTTGAGGGAATCAAGTCATTGTTGTCATTTTGAATGACTGTCATGCCTCCCTTCTTTGGAACGGTTTGGACTGGACTTACCCAAGGTGTGTCTGAGATTGGATATATCATACCTGCATCTAAAAGCTTAACAACTTCTTTTCTTACCACTTCTTTCATTGTGGGATTGAGCCTTCTCTGTGGCTACCTTACAGGTTTAACATCATTTTCCATTAATATTTTATGAGTACAAAAGGAGGGATTTATACCTTTAAGTCTGAAATTGACTAGCCTATGGCTGACTTATGTTCCTTGAGTACCTTAAGCAATTTTACCTCTTCATGCCATTCTAGCCCTCTGTTAATAATGACTGGATATGTTTCATTCTCACCTAGGAAGACATATTTCAAATGTTCTGGTAGTTCCTTCAATTCAACCTTAGGTGCTTCTGTTGGAATGTCTCCTTCCTTCTGCTCCAGCTTCTCTAACACAGGTGCATTTGATTCAGCTGTGTTTTCTACTGATTTTAGTTCTGTAGAAATTTCTTCTGCTGCACCATTGACTGCTGCCACAATTGCTATATCTGCTGCAGAATTTTTCGCTACAACTGCTTCTGCATAATTTGCTTTATGTGCTGTCAAATTTTCTGCATAATTTGCTGCTGCAGCAATTTCTGCATCTTCTTCACTCCCAGCTGTTTTTAAACCTGCTGTAATGCCTGCACAAATAACATTATCCAATACATCTAGCCTAAAACAATCATGTTCGTCAGCTGGATGTTTCATGGCATCAAACACATTAAATACAATAGATTCATCATTTAATCGCAGCTCAAGCTTCCCTTGTTCAACATCTATTAAGGCCCTAGCAGTGGCTAAGAAAGACCTTCCTAAAAGTAGAGGGATTTCACTTTCACCCTCCATGTCCAACACAATAAAATCTGCAGGGAATATAAACTTATCCACCTTTACTAAAACATCCTCAATTACCCCAGAGGGTTTTCTTAAAGACCTATCGGCTAGTTGTAAGGACACTCTAGTTGGTTTAAGCTCAGAAATGCCTAGGGACTTACACATAGACAATGGCATCAAATTTATACTAGCCCCTAAATCACAAAGTGCTTTCCCTACATTAATGTTTCCTATGGCTAAAGGGATGTTAAAACTTCCAGGATCTTTCAATTTGGGTGGAAGCTTCCTTTGAATTATTGCACTGCACTCCTCAGCGAGTGCTATGGTTTCACAATCTTGCAGCTTATGCTTCTTGGATAGAAGTTCTTTCATGAATTTTGCATAGTTAGGCATATTAGCTAATGCCTCAGCAAATGGAATATTGATATGTAACTTCTTAAACATGTCTAAGAACCTGGCAAATTGCTGCTTCTGCAATTGTTGCTTGGTTTGCACCGGATATGGGGGCTTCTCAAAGCGAGAAAAGTCCCACTTCTTTGGTTGAGGTGTAGGATTTTGTTCTTCTGATTTTTCTGCAGGTTTTTCTTTGGATGGTTCAACTGCTACAGAATTTTTCTCAGCTTCCTTTTTGCTTGCCTCAGGCCTTTCTGGTGTAGTCAATACCTTACCACTTCTGGTTGTGATGGCCTTGGCATGTTCCCTTGGGTTTACAATTGTATCACTTGGAAATTGGCCTTGTGGTCTCTCTGCCAACTGTTTTGCAAGCGGCCAATCTGGTTTTCCAGATTTCTAATGGAAGCATCTTGGTTGGTTCTGTGAGCTCTTGTTTCAGATATAAATTCTGCTGTTGTTTTTGAAAGCTGCAACACTACCTTTTCAAGCTGCAACACTAACCGCGTGGACCTTTCGAATCAACGGCGCTGATCGCGTGAACATCCACGCTAACTGCGTGGATTATTCGAGATGAATGGTCTGATGTTGAGCTTCTGGCGCTGGTGGCGCGGCTCTGGCGCGATCCGCGCGGTGACTTCGACTAACTGGCGCTGATCGCGCGGCAATGGCGCGACTTCTTCGAGTTGGGATGCTAGCTATATACCATCTGGCGCGGATAGCGTGAGGTTTCGCGTTGATAGCGCAGCTTGTTCGAGTCTGATGCTTGTTGGTTTGGCACTTGGCGCGACTCGCGCGGGATCTGGCGCGATCCGCGCGAGACCTTGAACCTTGTTTTCTTCTTTCTTTTGCCTTGATTCTCCTCTTTTAAGCCTGAAACTGTTCAAATGGTAATGAATTGAATTAAAAACAAATAAAATGATAAACTGACCACTTTTATTCTATTTTCTTAATTATTTAACTAAATTAAATCCTAAAACTAGCCTAAAACTAAGATGTGTTTGCAACACATCACGAGCTTAACTTATCTCCTTGGAACTTGTGCTCGCCTGGACGACCATTTTAGCCTGTGGGAGCTCGCCTGGGCGAGCTAAAGCCTTCAACATGAAGTAATCTTTGGGCTTTGATGGATTTTGGGCCTGGATTGCTTGTAACACCTCCCATGTTTGCTATGTAAGCCCTCCTTGCTTGCTTTGCTTATTCGGAAGCCTCGGAAATGCACGGAATCTATCAAAATACAAAACATGATTGGATTAATCTTTCAAAATATGAAAACAACATTAATACAAGTAATATACATATTTTTGCTAGGTTTAGGGCAATTTTATAAGCAAAGTTAATGAAATCAAAAGATAAGTGCCAACATTTGAAACATGAATTTAACTTAAATATGGCACTTATCACTTGATTATGATCTTCTTAAGACTTTCAGGAGGTTGGAAGTCAACATTCCCCTCTTGGATTCCATCAAACAGATTCCAAAATATGCAAAATTCTTGAAGGATTTGTGCACCCACAAGAGAAAGCTAAAGGGAAATGAGCAAGTGAAGATGGGCAGAAATGTGTCTGCATTTATACAGAGCAAAATTGTTGCTTCCATTCCACCATCCACCTTGCCACAAAAGTGCAAAGATCCTGGAACTTTCATTGTCCCTTGCACCATTGGAGATTGCACTTTTACAGATGCAATGCTTGACCTGGGAGCATATATGCCCACATCAATTTACAGGTCATTACAACTTGGTGATTTGAAACCCACTGGTGTTGCCATTTACTTAGCCAATAAGAGTGTTACACTTACACATGGAGTTATTGAAAATGTGCTGGTGTGTGTTAATAATATGATTTTCTAGTCGATTTTTACATTTTGGATATGGAGAATGAGTCTTCTAGCCATGGTTCCACATTGATCTTAGGGAGACCATTCTTGATGACAACCAGGACCAAAATTGATGTGCATGTAGGAACTTTTTCCATGGAGTTTGGTGATGATGTTGTCCATTTCAACATTTTTGAGGCCATGAGACATCCTGCAGAGGAGAATTATGTCTTCCTTGTAGATATAATTGATGTTGCAGTCGATAGTGTAGACATTTTTATAGATTTACTTTATGAATTTTTTGACTTTTTTTTATTTTGATATTGGTTCTTTTAATTATACATGTGATGATTATGAAAACAATATGAAGAGGGGGGTGAATTGGTTTAAACTTGGCCTTTTAAAAAATCTTTATGAATCAAAGTAATAGGATCTTTATCACAATTAAACCAAGAATGCTTCAAACAATCAAACCACTCAGCTAAAAAATACAATTACTAAAACCTTCATTTGTTGAGTAATGAGATTTCACCAATAGAATCGTAGATTAAGATGATAAGAAGAGATTAAAGAAAGTAATCAACACAAGAACTTATACTGGTTTACCTCTCAACAAGAAAAGCTACATCCAGTTTCTTCTAATGAAAACATGATTAGAGTTATACTATCCACAAAGTTCAGTTCTTACAAGCTTACAACAATCACCCTTAATCAACTCTAGATTAAGAACAAAAATCTAAAACCTTTTTAGAATCCAAGTGACTAAGACAAAGAGAAACCATTCTCTTATCTTCCCTATAGAGAACTCTACTCTAGAAAAGCTTTAAGACACTTTTGTAATAGTTACAAACAATCAGAAACAAATTTACAATCAAAGTTAATGAAGAGAGACAACCTGATGATCTAATGAATATGAATGAGTATGGTTTACCAATCAGGTTTGAAAACAAGTTCCATAACTTCTTATCCTAAAACTTCTTTGATATGTTGCCCAAGAAGAAATCTTTCAATGCACAATGAAGATTTAGAATTTGTGGGACAAGAGTTTCAGAACTTAGAATATCCTTTCTCACTTTTAGAAGGTTCTTGGAAACAATAAAAATTTTGTTGAGTATCATGTTGTAATTTTCGAAAGACCCAACGACTATTTATAACAGACTATTGTAACTGAATGTAATCGATTAAATTGCCAATGTAATTCATTAAAACCACTAATTGATAAGTGCCACAATTCAGTTAATCTCATGTTTAAAATATTGGCACTTATCTTTTGATTTCTTTCATTTAGCTTATAAATTTCCCTAAACCTAGTTAATTAGCACCTTATACTTGTGTTTAAAGTATTTCGGAAGATTAATCAAATCATGCTGTGTATTTGATAGATTTCATGGATTTTCGAGGCTTCCATAAGATCAAAGCAAGTAAAGAAGGTGTACATATCAAGCAGGGGAAGTTCCGCAAGCAAATCAGGCCCATCAGGAAGCAAAAGCCCAATGGTTTCTTCAAGGCTAAGTTTAAGCTCGCCCAGGCCACCATTTCATGTGTATTTTGGTCGCCTGGGCGACCCACACTTCCCCAGAAACTGCCTTAGCTCACCCAGGTCACCGAAAATAGGGTAATTTGGGCGCCTGGGCGCCCCAAGCTAGCAGGAGAGCATTTCCTATAAATAATGGACGGATTCTTGAAGGCCAGCATCAATTCTTTCACTCCTTTCTCTCCCAAGGGCACCAGCTGCTCTTGTTTTCTTGTTTTCTTAGTTTTAGTGAGTGTAGAACTTAGGGAAGTGAGGTGAGTGACTTTTGTAAGGAGATTCTGCCAAAGCAAAGGTCGATGACGTGCTTAATCGGTTAGTCTCTCGAGGAGGTTATGCTCATGTTCGCTTAAGCTTCTCTAAGGATTGGGTGTACTCTTCTTATCCCTATTCTCTTTTAATTATTTATGCATCATTCTATTTCTTGTTGGTAATTTCATTCTACGCTTAATGCTTGATTCTACTTGATCACTAGGGTCACGAACTTAAATTCCTAAGTGAGACTGGAAAGTAATCTTAGGGTTTGAACTGAATGAAATTACTCGTTACGTTACGTTGCTAGGAATAGAGCATAATGTTTCGATCACATTAAACACGTGAATATGATCTTAATGCTTGGGTATTTAATTAAGTATGAGAGGAATCGATATTTAAGTAAAATATCCATAGGGCTTAATTGCGAGGAATCGAGTTAAGTTTACCTAAATGTGTGCGTCAACAAGAATAGAAAATGCATAGGTAAAATCAATTAAAGAGATAAGCAAAACGAAACCCAATCCTATACTTACTTGACTTGTATCCGTTTATTTTCATTTCCCATAATAGTTTATTTGTTTTCCGTTATCTTTATTTTACATTTTCCGCAACAACAACAAATGAATCTTCACTCTTTCTCATCTGTACATAACTACTAAACTGTTAATTTTAAATCAACCGACGTAAACCCAAATCCCTGTGGAGACGAACTTTTATAAATTTGAAACTTACAGCGATAACAACGGTACGCCTGCCGTGGTATAAAAATTCCTAACAAGTTTCTGGCGCCGTTGCCGGGGATTTGGCTTGTTTACTTAAGTTGTTTTTAAATGTCAGTTTAGTATTTTCTTGTTCTTTATTTTCTGTTTTTGTATATATTTCTTTGCATATTTCTTTGTTATTTTAAACCTCTGTGCTTAACAAAAATCTTGTAGTTTCTTTCCTTTCCCTTTATGCCAGATAAGTCTGCAGATAAATCTCATTTTGATCCGGAAATCTCCAAAACCGAAAGGAAACTTCGAAAGAAAAAGAAAGAAGAGACTAACAAGCACATTGAGGGAACTTCGTCTATTGATCCTTCCTCACCACAGATAAAAGACGATATGACTAATCAAGGGGGAGAAGAAGATAGACAACCACCGAGGAGGACACTTGGAGACTATGCCTACCAACAAGGGCCCAAGCATTATAATAGCATAGTTTTTCCTCCTTTTCACAACAAAGTATTAGAATTGAAGTCCACACTACTTAGCCTCATTGGCTCGCATCCTTTCGCTGGATTAGACCATGAAGACCCATATATGCATCTATCTACTTTCATGGAGCTGTGTAGCATGATGGGAGCACCGGACGAGGATGCAGAAGCTGTCTACCTTAGAGCTTTTCCTTTCTCTTTAACAGGTAAAGCAAAGACTTGGCTTCAATCACAACCCAACATGAGTCTAAGAACGTGGGAAAACTTGGAGGAGAAATTCATAGCTCGATTCTTTCCTCCTTCAAGATTCATCAGTGCAAAGTCTGCCATTGCCACTTTCACTCAAGGAGTAGATGAACCTTTCTGTGAGACTTGGGAAAGATTTAAATCACTATTAAGGCGATGCTCGAACCACAACTTTGATGACGCCGCTCAGTTACATATCTTCTACAGTGGTTTGAGGCCTCAAACCAAGATGATCTTAGATGCTTCAGCTGGAGGAACCATGATGTCAAAGAGTCCCGAGGAAGCAATCGTGATCATCGACTCAATAGCTGCAAGTGACTATCAGTCTCACCATGATAGGTCACCCATTCAGAGGAAAGGCGTACTAGAGCTTGATACTCAAAGTGCTATCTTGGCTCAAAATAAGCTCTTGACCCAGCAAATAG
>PYAF01006021.1:32158-48411 GCA_007407185.1 Glycine tomentella | reverse complement strand
AGCAAATACTCAAGTCAACCCCAAGGAGCAGTGTAATGCCATTATCACAAGAAGGGGAACTGTGGTTGGTAGGAAAGAAGAAGAAAAAGAAAAGAATGAGGAAGAAACCAATGAAAGAATTGAGGAAAAAGTGACAATTGAGGAGAAAAAGAGAAGGAGTGACAAAGGCAAGGCAGCCTTAATCCCACCACCAGTCCAAAGAATGCCATATCCACATGCTCTATCCAAGAATTCAAAGGAAAGGGAGTACAAGCGTTTTCTTGACATTTTTAAGCAATTACAAATAAACATTCCTTTTTCTGAGGCGTTGGAGCAGATGCCAAAATACGCCAAGTTCATGAAGGATCTCCTAACTAAGAAAAGAAGATACATCGACGAGGAGACAATCGAGCTGGATGCAGGATGCAGTGCCATCTCCAAAAGACTATCCCAGAAAAATCTAGAGATCCAGGTAGCTTTACAATTCCTGTTACTATTGGTAATTTATCTGTGGGAAAATCTCTTCTTGATTTAGGTGCAAGCATCAATCTCATACAATTATCAATGGTTAAGAGGATAGAAGGGGTTACCATTAAGCCTACCAGGATGACACTGCAATTAGCTGATAGATCAATCAAGCATCCATATGGCGTTATTGAAGATGTATTGGTGAAAGTCGACAAATTCTTCTTCCCAGTCAACTTTGTAGTAATGGACATGAATGAAGACAGTGAAGTTCCACTGATTCTTGGCAGACCCTTTATGAAGACTGCCAAGGTGCTGATTGATGTTGATGAAGGAAAGCTCACTGTCAGAGTACAAAATGATGAAATCCAATTCAATGTTTTTGAAGACATCAAGCACCCTACAAAAGATGAAAAAGAAGGTTTTAAGGTGGATTTCTTAAATGAGGAAGAAGTAGTAGCTAATGGCTCGTCCACATCTTCCAATCATTTGGTGTCAAAGCCATAAAAAAGGCGTCCAGCTAATACGACGTTAAAGAAGCACTCCTGGGAGGCTACCCAGTGTTTTAAAATTCTGTCTTTAGTTTATATCTTATCTTTTTGAAAATATCATCTGTTTGGTTAGAACTTGGTTATAGGTGCATTTTGTTAAGAAGAAGGCAAAAGCGAGGAAAAGAACGTGGCAGATCCTGTTGATTAGCTGAATGGAGGGCATCAAGCCTCTCAGCCACGATCTTCAAAAACAGTGATATCGTTTTTAAATTTCTTTATTACTTTGTAGTTTTAATTTCAGTACTTTGTTTATTTAGTTACTATGTTGCTTCTTTTTGCTTGCACATAGAAGTTTCTCTTTTCTAGATTACACATGTTAAAATACTTTTTTTTATGTTTATGTGAAATCTTTTTGGGACTTAACTGATATATGGTGTTTTGAAAAGAATCAACTAAAAATGTTTTGAAACTTTTTCTTAAAGATCAGAACCATAAAAATAAAGTTTTTGTAGAAAACCTTGAGAAATGAAAAACAAAAATAAATGGTCTTTTCAGAAAAATCAAATCAAGGTAAAAGTCTTTTTACATGGAAATTGATAAATAACTTCAGTAGGAAACAAATGATTTGGTTGAAAAACAGGAAAACAGACCTTGAGCCCAAATAAGTGTGTGCATCTAAACAGACATTATACACAGAGAGATCTCACTGGTATAATCTATAGTAATTTTTGCATGAATTTCTAATTGTTATAAGCATATGATTCATGGATATGATTTAGGCCATCTTTCTTTTTGAATATATTATAAACCACTGGCCAAAAAGCTATCCCAACATACTTAAATGATTTATCCTTTGAACACCCCTTTGAGCCCAAACAGTGATATTTTATTCAAACCCTAGCCTAGGATAGGAATTCCATACCCTACCTAAGGTTAGGAGAGCAAAAGGGAGTGAGTCACTATGGAAAATTTTTTAGTGGATAGTTATGTTATGAAAAAGAATTTTAGCAGTGGTTATATGTTATTTATATGAAAAAGAAAGAGAAAAGAAAGAAAGAAATAAAAGAAAAAGAAAAAAATGAAAGAAAAAGAAAAATTGGGTGAAAAAGAAAAAGAAAAATAAGAAAGATATCTTGGAAAAAGAGAAAAGGAATAGGAAGTAAAAGGTTTAAACGTCTATGTTTCTAGCTTGCTCTCCTAGTCCTAATGGTTTTTTGAATATCTAGAAAAACCAAGATTTCTTTCTAGCCCAGCTCAGCCATAAAAGACCTAATGATCCGTGATGAATATGTGTTATGATTTGATGGGAAATGAACTGCAAATGTTATCTAAGATATATCAGTGATGGATGTGAGAGTATGAGAGTAAACACTTACCCTTGGGAGAATTAAACACTTTTTGAGAGGTTTTCCTCTGTTTGATATCAGTCACATGTTTCCTCTGGGGTCTTTTTGAAATGAAGTATAAACTTGATTCTAACCTCATTTTGATTTCATGAAAATCCATTAAATTGTTTTCTCAAAGTATTAAGGTTGACTGCTTTTTGAAAATCTGTTCTGATCAAACATTGAGTTGATTCTTGTCAAAGCATGATATCTTTACCTTTGCTTGAGGACAAGCAAGATTCTAGGTTGGGGGGGAGTTGATAAGTGCCACAATTCATTTAATCTCATGTTTAAAATATTGGCACTTATCTTTTGATTTCTTTCATTTAGCTTATAAATTTCCCTAAACCTAGTTAATTAGCACCTTATACTTGTGTTTAAAGTATTTCGGAAGATTAATCAAATCATGTTGTGTATTTGATAGATTTCGTGAATTTTCTAGGCTTCCGAAAGATCAAAGCAAGTAAGGAAGGTGTACATATCAAGCAGGGGAAGTTCCGCAAGCAAATCAGGCCCATCAGGAAGCAAAAGCCCAATGGTTTCTTCAAGGCTAAGTTTAAGCTTGCCCAGGCCACCATTTCATGTGTATTTTGGTCGCCTGGGCGACCCACACTTCCCCAGAAACCGCCTTAGCTCGCCCAGGCCACTGAAAATAGGGTAATTTGGGTGCCTGGGCGCCCCAAGCTAGCAGGAGAGCATTTCCTATAAATAGTGGACGGATTCTTGAAGGCCAGCATCAATTCTTTCACTCCTTTCTCTCCCAAGGGCACCAGCTGCTCTTGTTTTCTTGTTTTCTTAGTTTTAGTGAGTGTAGAACTTAGGGAAGTGAGGTGAGTGACTTTTGTAAGGAGATTCTACTGAAGCAAAGGTCGATGACGTGCTTAATCGGTCAGTCTCTCGAGGAGGTTATGCTCATGTTCGCTTAAGCTTCTCTAAGGATTAGGTGTACTCTTCTTATCCCTATGCTCTTTTAATTATTTATGCATCATTCTATTTCTTGTTGGTAATTTCATTCTACGCTTAGTGCTTGATTCTACTTGATCACTAGGGTTATGAACTTAAATTCCTAAGTGAGACTGGAAAGTAATCATAGGGTTTGAACTGAATGAAATTACTTGTTATGTTACGTTGCTAGGAATAGAGCATAATGTCTCGATCGCATTAAACACATGAATATAATCTTAATGCTTGGGTATTTAATTAAGTATGCGAGGAATCGATATTTAAGTAAAATATCCATAGGGCTTAATTGCGAGGAATCGAGTTAAGTTTACCTAAATGTGTGCGTCAACAAGAATAGAAAATGCATAGGTAAAATCAATTAAAGGGATAAGCAAGATGAAACCCAATCCTATACTTACTTGACTTGTATCCGTTTATTTTCATTTCCCGTAATAGTTTATTTGTTTCCCGTTATCTTTATTTTACATTTTCCGCAACAACAACAACAAATGAATCTTCGCTCTTTCTCATCTGTACATAACTACTAAACTGTTAATTTTAAATCAACCGACGTAAACCCAAATCCCTGTGGAGACTAACTTTTATAAATTCGAAACTTACAGCGATAACAACGGTACACTTGCCGTGGTATAAAAATTCCTAACACTAATGTAATCGATTAAGAACAAATTCAATCGATTAAAATGTTCTTGAGCTTTTTGGAAATGATATATGAGCAAAGTAATTGATTAAACGGCCATGAAATCGATTCACACAGAAAGTTTTGTTTTCCAAAACGCACCGAGTAATAGATTACCACAAATCGTAATTGATTATCACAAGAAGACATTTTTGTGACTTTGTGAAGTGTAATTGTATTCTTCTGTAATCGATTAAAGTGTTCTTGAACCTTTCTGCAAAAGATTCATGAGCAATGTAATCGATTAATTCACTATGTAATCGATTATCACAGGAAGTCATGTTTCGAAACACAAGCCAAGTAATTGATTACCACCATATCGTAATCGATTATCACAGGAAGACGTCAACTGTGATTTGTGAAGAGTAAGCGATTACCATATCTTTGTAATCGATTAATGTGTTCTTCAAAGCTTAAGTAATAGATTACATTAGCTGGTAATCAATTAAAGCAATACGAAATTATTTTTCCAAAACAAGCTTTGAACACTTTGGCTTTTTTCAATGCAATAATGAGTACTTTAAATCTTTTTCATAGAACATATGTCTTTTGTAAAACCATGAATGCAAGCTAATGAATGATGTTTATGCAATGCAGATGATCATAGGATGAACTCTTATCCATCTAAGAATTACATATGCCTTCAATTGAATGGCATGTCAAAGTTAACACTTATCCAAGATTCAGATCCTCGGTATCTTGATTCTCTTCAAGCTCCCCCTTTATCTAACAATCTTCCCCTTTTTGACTTTGATCATGCTAAACTTCAATTAAACATGTTGAACCTTTAGTGTTCTTTTTAAGGGATGATTTCCAGGAGCTCTATACTTGATATCTGAAATAAGATCAACCTCTTTGCCAAGAACAAATGTCAAGTATACTTTGCATAAACATTTATAATTGTTGAGATTGCTCCCCCTATCTTAAGTAACTTTTATAAGTAGCAAACAATGTTTTAATCATTTTAATAATTTTTCTTTCCTATTTAATTAATAACACATCATCCTCATTCATATATATGTTCATTTGATCTCATTTTTCTCCCCCTTTTGGCTTATCAAAGTAAAAAGGATATACAGTTATAAAGGATGCATAAACATAAGAGAGACATTAAAAATAATTATTGGAATAAGAGAAGCAAACAACAAAGGAAGAAGTAAGAAATTACAGCCAACAAACTAGAGATTATCAAAATCTCTAAAAGTCATCCTAGCATCTATGTTTTCTAGCCTAGATGTATTTTTTTAAGGAGGAATTAACTTTAGCTCTATCCTCATAATGCAGGGCTAACATAGCATCTGAAGGAGTCAACTATTGTTCAGCAGGACCAGCCACAACATATCCTTCTTCTTCTTCAGCTCCTCCTTCTTCAACAACATCACCTTGTGGTGCTTGTTCTCTAGCCATCAACCATCCATTTGGAGTCTACATTAACCTCATCTTGTTGAGATGTTTGACAAAGATAAGGTTGGTGATTTCAGTTGTGTTGTCCACAATCTCATCAGAGCCATCAATCCCAAAATAGTCTATAAACCTTGAGACTAATACAACATATGGGAATTGATAACTGAGAAGCCTCTCAGACTTCATCATGGTCTCTTCAAGGACTAGAACCCAATTAATCCGAGTTCCAGTTTTCATGCCATGCACTAGCTGCAAATCATCATTTGTGATTTGGGCATGATTTGTGGACCTATGGGTGAGGATATAAGTGATGATATAGTGCAGCAATCTATCCTTCCCAGTCATATTTCCAACCCCCAGCCTAGTATTTAATCTAGCTTAAGGATCCAGCAACATCCCTTTATATGTATCAATTTTGGAGTACCCCCAACCTCTTCTTTAAATCTCCTAACTCCTTCATAGGAGATGCCAGCCACAGCTTCCCAAATAGTGTTGTCAATATACCTGGCAACTCCTTTCACTTGAGAATAGAGTACACCATCCATGCTAGCCTTGACTAAAGTGTAAAACACCTTTACCAACTCAGGGTAGGAAGTACCCTTCATCTCAAGAAACTTCTTCAGTCCTTGAGTATCCAGCATGGCAGGGAATTAAAATCCCTCACGCATAAACCAATTAAGATCAAGATATTTTGGGGGCATGACCAGTTTGGTGGCATGGAATTGCATGTAATTATTTTTATCCACTTCAGATGTGAACCAGGTATTGATCCTGTTCACTGCAGCATGAGAGGATTCTCAAGCTTTCCTCTTGCTAGTTTTGGTTCTTTTAGGGGCAGACATTATGTGTATAGATAGAAGAAGGAATGGGTCGAGTTTTGGGTTATGAGAGAAAGAGGTAGAGCACACGTATTTGCTCAGAATGCTTAAGAGAGAAAGAAATTTTCAAGTGTGAAGTTTAGACCTTTGAAAGCTTGAATTTATAGAGTATTTTGAAGTTTAAATTTGAATTTTAAAAACTCGGTAACGGTAATTTCGTGTTCCAAGAATGTCTGGGTTCACTGGACCAGATTTCAAATTTGAATTTAAAGATAAGATTGTCAGTTACGATTTTCGAAAAATTGTGCAGTTTTACAGAACGCCATAGATAATCAATTACATAAGCTCAGTAATCGATTATAATAGAGAATTTAAACTTTTAAAAGGGTTTTCTGCAATAAGAAATCGATTAATCTGACATGGTAATCGATTACTCTCGAGAGTTTGATTTTTCTTAAAGAGCTGTCAAGCCTTAAGTAATCCATTAAAATACAAGGTAATCGATTACTCCAAAGAGTTTCTTTTTAGAATTGCATTTTATCACCGAGTAATCGATTAATCCGTTACGTAATCGATTACTACAGAAAGGTTTGCATTTTGAAATATGTTTTATGTATCAAGTAATCGATTACATAAGCCTGATAATCGATTACTCCAGAGATCTTTTGTCTCTAAGGTCCTTTCAAGCCACAAATAATTGATTAATACGTGTAGTAATTGATTAAAAACGAAGAGTTATGCAGTATGAACAGTGATTTCCATTAGATTTCGAATTTCAATAACTTGTGATGCATTGTCAATTTTGATTGCATATCTTGTAGTCAAACAAATCATAGGCATGCTATAATATATTAGATTCATCAAGAATTCCTAGCATATTCCTAAGATCATAGAATTTATCTCTAGATAAGGGTTTCGTAAACATATTAGCCAATTGTTTGTTTGTATCAATATACTCAATTTTGAGATTACCCTTTTGAATATGATCTTTGAGGAAGTGATGTTTGATCTCTATGTGTTTTGTCCTTGAGTGCATGACTGGATACTTTGATAGGTTTATTGCACTTGTGTTGTCACATAACAGGTGTAACGACCTGCCTCGTCGCTATGGTATCATTAACTCTAATTCTAGGAATTTCAAAATTTTAATAAAAACTCCATTAACTTGATTATGGAAATGGTAGTAAATTTTTCATGATAATAAACTTATCATACACACAATATAAATACATAATGGAATACATATGTATGGATACTTAAAACATTACATATTATTCACATATCAGGACATAATTTAGTTGTATTTACAAGTATTTATGCCTGGAATTTACATGTCCAACAAAAAGAAATCAAAAGACCAACAAAGAAAGAGTTGACTATCAAAACACAACTCTTTCCAAAAAGAATTCCAACGTCATCACGTCGATCTGGCGGCTCCAACAAAAAGGTCTCCCTCCAAGGTCACCTATTGCTACTCATCTGCTCACACGAACGAAAGTTCGTGATCATCACAGGTACCAACCACACGGTACAAAAACACTTGCAAAGGTGAGTTTTTTTTATACATAAACAACAAGCATTAGATGACAGTAATTAGAAAGGAAACAACAATAACAACCATAATCATTCTCCATAATCTATCAATTCAATACACACTCAACAAACCAGCCATCAACTTTATTTCACAAATCAAAACAATTATGCTCAGAATGATGCATGCTCCTTATTTCACTCTCACCATCAATGTGGTACCATTCTCATGGAAATAGCCTTTCTCAAGAAAATGATTTAGCCGTTTATCAGGGTCACCATGTCGTGCACTGGCCATTCCCCCCTATGGTGATCAACCAAAGTCACAAGGGAATTCCAAACTGAATGTCCCCTTAGTACCTAGGTTTTTAGCCCATAAAACTCACAGGTACACACTGCCTTTATTCTATTTCCATCCATGCAATCATGAAGTATGAAACATGGGCACCATCAATGCATGACCATGGATAGGAACAAATCCTTCCTCACAAGGATATCCAGTCATGCACCCCCATGTACATACACAACATACAAATATGGGCTTATAGATGCACTGACCGTGGCTAGGGACCAACCCTTCCTAGCAAGGATAACCAACAGGTCACTGCACCCCACATGTACATACACAACATACAACCATGGGCACCATCTAAAAACAATAGGAATACCCACAATAACCAAGAGGGGAGTGAATTGGTTAGATCTTAGTATTTAAAAAAAATGTTTATCTATAAAACCAAAGTTAAAGGATCTTCATCACTTTTAAACCAAAAATACTTTTAATCAATCAAATCACTAAGCTCAAGAAATCAATAGCTCAAAACAAAACTTGTTGAGTAATGATAATGATGCCAAGAACAAATGAATAAGATAACTGATAAAGATGAAGGAATAGAAAAAGCAACTCAAGAATTTATACTGGTTCACTTCTCAAAAGAAGCTGCATCCAGTTTCTTCTAATCAACACTAGATTAGAGTTCTACTATTATAAATTCCAGTTCTTACAAGCTTTACAACAAACTCTCTTTATTAACACTAGATAAAGAATAGAAATCTAAAACCCTATTAGACTTCTAGTGAGCAAGAACCAGAGAACACCACTTTGTTCTTCCCTAGAGAACACTACTCTAGCACAAGCTACAAAGAACCCCTTTACAATAGCATCAAATAACAAACATTACAAAAATGAATTTACAACCAAAGATAATGGAGAGAAACAACTTGATGATCTAATAATGCATGTTAGTTACCAAGCAAAGTTGAATGCAGAAAAAGAATTTCAGAACATGCTCTCCATTGCTCTTTGAAATTTCTTGCCCAAGAAATCATTCAATACCCATGAAGATTAAAAAGTGGGACAAGAGCTTAGTTAACCTAGAAAATCATTTTCTAACTCTTAGAAGGCTTGTGTGTATTCAGAAAATTTGAAGTGTTCAAGTTCTGTTTCAAGCCAAGTCTTCTTTCTATTTATAACAGCTTTTTGTAATAACCTATAATCGATTATACGCGCCAAATAATCGAATAAAATGACTTATGCAATCGATTAAATTGTCACTTAAATGATTAAAGTGTTCAAGGCTCCATTTTGGGTTTCATAACGAACAAAATAATCGATTAACCCGAGCTGTAATCGATTAAATCAGAGAAGTTTTATTTCAGAAACAACTTGTGTAATCGATTACATTTTATGGTAATCGATCAAAGCAGTGAAGCAAGCTTTTTCAAATAGCTTATGTAATCAATTACGAATAATGGTAACTGTTAACACAGTAATGCACAATATTCATTTTACACTATGTAATCGATTACAAGAGTTGTGTAATCGATTAATATGTTCATCAAAGCTTTTCCAGTTTTAAACACGAACCAAATAATCGATTAATCCGTTGTGTAATCGATTAAAACAGTGTAATTACATTTTTCCAAAAACATTACTCAAGTAAATCCTTTTTCAAAGTGTGAGTAGCTTTTATACTTTAATGAAAACATTTAAGCATGTTAATGATTATGTGCATGCAATGCAAGGATCAAAAGATTGGCCTCTCATACACTTCATTTGAATTACAATCTTCAAGGCATGTGAAAAGCTCAAAACATTCTTCTAAGTTATAGGCTTCATTCTTCTTGCTGCTCCCCCTATATCCAACACCATCAATGCACTGACCATGGATAGGAACAAATCTTTCCTCGCAAGGATATCCGGTCATGCACCCCCCATGGGTATCCATTTGTATCCACAACATACAATGCCATTATCCACATCAACATTATCTCTCATCAATGTCATTAAAATATCAATCTCATTCCATCTCAACATAATTATCATAAAACATCAATATCATCTCATTTTAACATTATCAAACACATCAACATTGTCTCATTTAAACATCACCAATCACATAAACATTATCTCAATTCAATATCATCAACCACTTTAATGACATCTCACTTTCAATATCATCAACAACATCAATAATAAATTCATCCCATCCCATTAGTCAAAAACATAGTTTGTCTTGAAAAACGAACACACACAGAGGAAGAAACACACATCAATCATAAATACATCGCATCCCATTAGTTAAAAACATAGTTTTTCTTGAAAACCAGCACACAACAGGGACATGCATACCATTCCATAATTGGTCTCCTTGGCCCCCAACTATGGTATCAAAACTATAACCAAAGAATAAACTTCCCTTACCTAACTATGAGCCCCTCGTTAAAGCCTAGCGGTGTTGTTTTCAGATCCTTTGAATACGCGTGTTTTTTCCCATATGCAGAACTCTATATACCAAATTGAAGACAATTTAGAATAGATTTCAAAGGCAAGGTCAATATTAACATTTAGGGTCAAAGACCCACTCAAATCTAAAAGGGGCTAAAATGGTGTTTTGGGAGTCCATATCATAAGACATCATTTTGAAATTCCAATCACACCAATGTGACCAGGACTCAACAAAGATCACGTAAATGACATCAATTTTATAAAAAGAAAACTTTTACAACATCTCATTTTCAAAGGGTTTTTCAAAGGAAGTGTAAAACTCCCAATAACGGTACCTGTTGTGATATTTCAAAGGGTACGGCAAGTGCACCGATCGTTACAAGTAATAAAAGTGGGTAAGTAGAGTATCGTTCTCCACAGGGATTGGGTTGAAATTCACAGTAATTATAAGTCTAAGCCATTGGAAAGAAAACAGAAAATAAAGAAGAATTGTTTGAATTGATTGGAGTTTGAATAAAACAGAAATTAAATAAGTGCAGTAAAATAATAATAAGAATATTACCAATGGAAGAAACAATTGTGGTCAGGCACAATCCCTTTTGATTCCTACCTCTTTCACTTGACTGATTTAGTAATTTAAGTTACACAAATAATAAATCTCTCCTAGATTCGTAAATCCTAGATAACTAGCGAATTAACCCTTTAATTCGATCGAGAATCCTAAGCCCTTAGCGATTCTGTCAAACTAAGCATTAAGAGAATATATCATAAGAGGTTCTGAATTCTTTTGCTCGGAGAATAAATCTTTCCTACTCTAGTTAATCCCTAATTCCTTAGTGAATTAACCCTTTAACCCGAATCAAAGACCCAATTTCTTGGTAAAATCTATCAAGTTAAGCATATAAAGACTATATTATAAATTTTCGCAGTCACGCATCCCTATCCCTAGGTAATGAACAACTGCTATTTTACTAAGGTCAGAAATTAGAATCCCAACGTCCCCATTGCGAATCCTAACCCTCAATACCTAAATAGAATGGCCAATTCTAAATAAGAATGAAATAATAAAGCACAGAGTAAAATAAAACAATAAGAATTCTCATTAAATACCAATCAAGCTACAAAGGAGATTACATCAGTTCATGGCCTTCCCACAATACAAGGTTTAGCCTGCCATAGGTTTCAAAGAAACCAAAGCTGTCAAATAACACATGATTATGCAGTGACCTAGCCTTGATTCTTGACTTCCAAGGGTTTAGAATGATAGAAAGAAGTGTAGAGAGGTGTGGAATGGTGTAAATTGGATGATTTTCCTTCATTCCTAAGGCCTTTATTTATAGATAGATTTAATTCAGGTAACAAAGCCTAATTTATGTGCCAATTTCAAATCATATCTTGTTAAATAAGGAAACAGCGCATTTATGGCGCGGCTGGCGCGGTCTGCGGCGCGTATCGCGCCACCAATTCGAATACATGGCGCTGATAGCGTGGGATCCGCGCGAGTTCCAGGTCTTGTGGCGCGGATCGCGCGGCTTCAGGCGCGCGTCGCGCGGGAGCTTCGACTAGATGTTGCAGATGGCGCGGTTCTCACTCTGACCGCGTGGAGTCTTCGAGCTTAGACTCTGATTTTGGACTATGGTGCTGCCC
This sequence comes from Glycine tomentella, assembly GCA_007407185.1. Taxonomy (NCBI): domain Eukaryota; kingdom Viridiplantae; phylum Streptophyta; class Magnoliopsida; order Fabales; family Fabaceae; genus Glycine; species Glycine tomentella. Next base: position 36,322 of record PYAF01006021.1, on the reverse strand, counting down.
GTGCGGGATCTGGCGCGATCCGCGCGGGACTTCAGACTTGCTTTTCTTCTTTTCTTGCCTTGTTTCTCCTCTTTTAAGCCCTAAAATGCACAAATGGTAATGATATGAGATTAAATTAAATATAATAATAAACTAGCTAATTTTATTCTAATTCCTAACTTATTTATCTAATTTATAACCTAAAACTAAGATGTGTTTGCAACACATCAAACAATTCCCAGATTTATTAGTTGTTGTCCTCAGCAACAGACAGAACTCTAAGATAAGAGCGAGGATTATCAATCAAGCGGAACCACAATCTACAATCTTAGAGTCATCATGCTGAGTATAATCAATTTACATCAAAGCTTCTATGGTACTTTCAAATCTGTCAATTAGTGAGAGTTAACTTGAGTATTCCTCACAGAAATGTGTTTATTCACTCATGCCCTCAAGTGTATCATGCTGATCAATTTCTCACTCAACATAGTCACAGCACTACCATAAGCTTGAAAATATTCTCAACAGATTCAAGCATAATTTGATCAAAAGGTCTTTTAGGCTTGTAACTTGGCTGGGCTAAGGGTAGGAAAATCTTTGGGAAAGTAGCTAATATGAGGCTAGATTCAGTCCCTTAAGTCCAATCCTGTGGTCTTCCATATTCTTTGTTCATTCTCTTCAAACCTGGTACTTTATTCAACAATTTATTTTCTGCAGTAAATAAAACCAATTAGATAACTTTCTTTTTGATTTTCTTCTCTTTTCTTTCTAAAATACAACAACTTTCAGACTTCCAGCTAATAATTTCAGGCTTATTATTTTTCAACTGGCCTGTGCTCATTTATTCTTTGTTCTTTCATACCAATTGAATTTACTTGTTTTCCTTCATGCCTTGATGGACAATTCCCTGTTTTCTGCTGTCATGGACTCAAATTATACCTTTTCTAGCCTCAGGGAGGTTATTCAATGGATATGGCTCTGATTTGGGAATTTTGAAATGAAAGCTCAGGCTCAAATAAGGTACGATTGGAAAAATAATTGAAGGTAGTCAGTTTTGGCCCTGGTTTTCAGAAGAAGAATTTGCCTTAATCATGTCAATTCACACCTGCATCCAGAGAAACAATTCAAGTTCTAGAATACTATGAAAATGGAGTCTCTCAGAAAAAGAATAATTACTGTTTGGCTCAAAATCTCACAGGTGCTAAACTCAAGTCAATCATTGTTGACTTCATTTCAAGCAACACTTCAACTTCAACATGTATATCATATAACAACAATCAAATTTACATTCATGTATCATGCTGTTCATGTTATGTTTCATTTCACACAAGCTTTTATCAAAGAAATCCTATCCATTACTGTGTCCATTCACTTTTTAATTTGAAAAATCTAATGTGCTGCCACTAATAAACTAAAACAAAAATTTTCTGTTGGACATCCTTTGTTTCTTGAATGTGATTTAGCAAATAATGCATATGTACCCATCCCCAGATTCAGAAAATTGTTGTCCCCAACAATACATGAAAAGGATTATGCGCTGCTATGTATTCAATCATATATGCATTTATTTGAGAATCATAATCAGAATGAACATCCATCCAAACAGAATTTATTTAAAACAGCTAACCAACAAAACAGCTAACCTAAAAGCATACTGAAATTAAAAACAGAAACAATAGAACAAAATTAAATGGTCCTGGTGTTGTTACTGTGCTGCAGGATTGCAGCAACATTTGGCCTGTTGTCTTTCTTGACTTCTTCACCTTGACCTATAGAAAACTTCCAGACATGTACCTGATTCAATGTGCTGAATTCCCAGATTTGGTCCTTTCAATGTGGTTCAGATTCAGATTAAACAACAGCAGTCAATCCAGGGGGAACTGTGCATTAGTGAATAATATTCAACAAAATAACAGCACAGTCATTAACCCAACAAATATGTGTATAAGCATTTGGGAAATCAAACTGCTCAGAATTTCGCAGGATGCCTCTGATTCCCAGATTTAGAACATTACATAGTTTCACATCACCAGCTGTTTGTTATTAACTTGGGGTTACAAATTGTAGTGTTAGTACTCAGTTATACATAAAACCCCAAAACAGGTCTCAGACACCTGTAAATTAGATCAAATTTTAAAGCCAACCTATAAGTATCAGAGAGTATTTAGCATTCAGCAAGGCTTACCACTGTGGGTTCCCAGATTTAAGTTCAGGCATATCACCAAATGATACAATAAAATTCATCATCCTCCATGGATATGCATAGCAACAATTCCCAGATTTAAGGTCTTTACCTCCATCCAAATTCAAAATTCAAATATTCATGCAAGCATAGCCCTAACATTAATCATTGATTCAAATTTATATTTCAAGAAATTAGGGTGTCTGCAAGTTTTACAATTTCAGTTCAATTCTGCACCAAACCTAAAATTAATTTTGTTTACAACCTGAGATTAGCCTTAATGATTCCCAGATTTAGGTCCTTACATGTTCAGGCTTAGTTCAAAATCTTACTTCCATAACCCAATTAATTTCAATTTAAAAATAGTTTCCAAAGTCCCGGGTGATCAGCGCGGCAATTGGCGTGATCCACGCCAGTAGGCACTGGAAGGGCTTCAGTCTCGAAAACTTGGCGTGGTTGGCACCACTGGTCACGCGACTAGCGTGAAATGACCGTGTCATTGGCGCGAGTCGCGCCAGATCATGCAGATGGGAGGCTCAGGGTTGAATGGTTGGCGTGATCCGCGCGGATGGCCACGCTGTTGGCGTGGAATAGCCGTAGCTATGGCGTGAGTCCCGCCATACTTGGCGCGATCAGCGCCACCTTCTTGAACAGCCTTTTTCTCTTTTTATTTGCTTTTTGTTTTATTTACCTAACTAATAATGCATGAACTTAAATGCCTAGAAATTAAACATGCATGAAATATAAATCTACTGCTATCAAATTTAAAAACAGAAATTAAAAGCGCGTATGTACATCAAAAGTGTGCTCGTTTAACGTCTTAAGCTAGACGCATCTTGCAGTTTAATTATTAGTGGATTTAAGTGGAATAGGAGTTGTGATTACATCCACTTGTCCTTCAAGGTGAGGCTTCAGCCGACATTTATTAACTTTGAAAGGTTTGTCCTTGTCTAAAGAAGTGAGTTCTATTATTCCATAAGAACAAACCTTTTGTACCAAAAATGGGCCATCCCAAAAGAATTCTGACTTACCTGGGAACTTTATGCGATATTTTGAAAGCATTACCTTTTGTCCTGGCTCAATTTCTTTGTTGCGCCATTTCTTGATCTTCTTTGCCTCCAACTTTTTGACAACCTTCTTATTAGGTTTTTCCAAAGCCTTTTCTGGAATCTTTTTCAGCTTTACGTTTGGTGTTCCAGTCGGATTATCATCTTCCTTTTTCTGCAACACCTCTAGCTCAGGTTCAATAATTTCTGCTGTGTTATCTTGATCTGTAATGTTCAATTTCTCAGCAACTTCTGCTGCTGCACTTTCAGCTTCTGCTGCATTTTCTTCTGCGGTATTTTCTGTTTCTATTATACCTGCACAGTTCATGTTATCCAGCAAATCTAATCTAGAACAGTTATGTGTGTCAGATGAATCTTTCACAGTATTGAAAACATTAAATACAACAGACTCATCATTTAATCTCAGCTCAAGTTTTCCCTGTTCGACATCTATTAAGGCCCTAGCAGTGGCTAGGAAGGACCTTCCTAACAGTAGAGGGATTTCACTTTCCCCTTCCATATCTAATACAATAAAGTCTACAGGGAAAATGAACTTATCTATCTTCACTAAAACATCCTCGATCACCCCTGAGGGTTTCCTTAAAGATCTATCTGCTAATTGCAAGGATACTCTAGTAGGTTTTAATTCAGTTATGCCTAGGGACTTACACATTGATAATGGCATTAAGTTGATACTAGCCCCTAAGTCACATAGTGCCCTCCCTACATTTATATTTCCTATAGCTATAGGGATATTAATGTAACGACCTAAATTTCTACTTATTCTTTATTAATTTTATTCTTCCTTAAAGATAAATTTTCTAAGAAACGAATAATAGTAAAGATTTTAAAGCGTAAAATTTTCAAAGGATTTGCTACTCGTATACATAGCCAATGTCTCTGATACAAAAGTTTAGATAATACAAGTACACTACTTTCTCAAAATCCAGCTTATTA
>PYAF01006020.1:564128-584271 GCA_007407185.1 Glycine tomentella | reverse complement strand
CTAAGAAGCTTTAGGACTTCAACAATGGAGGTTGGCTAAAGGGAGGAAGAAGAAATGGTTTTTCCTTCCATTTCTAACGTTTTGGCCTTTAAATTCTAATCTGCCGACGTTCCCACGCGACTCACTTGGACTCCCACGTGACTCACTTGGGATGGCAGACAGAAATACCATTTCTAAGCCACTTCCCACGCGACTCGCGTCGTTTTCCCACGCGACTCGCGCCATTCATTCGGGCCTTCCACGCGACTCGCGTGGATCCCAAGTGACTCGCGTGGAGCCCCAGAGAAAACCATGATTTCTGGACCACTTGCCACGCGACTCGCGTGGATCTTCAAGTGACTCGCGTGACATGGCAGAGCCATCTGCCCCATATTACCCATATGGCGCGGGTCGCGCCGCACCTCAAGTGGGTCGCGCCATATGCCAGAATAATCCATAAACTTGCATTTTAAGCATCTTTCAGAGGATTCTAAAGCATGATCATATTCCTTAACCCAAAAACTTAGATTCATGCTTAAACTAAGCTTAAACATATGATTACGAATTCAAGCTATTACATTTGGTGCCATCAGCGCCAATCCTGGCGCCACCGGCGCCGCACCCCTAGCAGGGTTTTCTGATCCCCAAATAAAAGTCCTTACAAACATCCTTCCAATTATCAATTGTAACATTCACTTTGTCTCGTGCAATGATCCCCAAATACATCCTCAATTTCTTTTTGTGGGGATCATCAGCCTTCCCAGTGGCAGGATCCACATGAACCATTATTTTGTCAACACCGACGGGTCTGGTAGCCAATGACCTCAGCCATGTTGTTTTTCTAGTCTTCTTCGACATAGATGGCGAAGGCGCTGACTTAGGAGGAGGAGGGGAGCTTGATGGTGTAGTCATGTGCCTGTTAAAAATAACATTAAATAAAGTTAAGTGAAAAGTAAACTAAGTTATCAAATTGTAAATGTGAAAACAAGTAAATATAAAAAAAAGATTACATTAAACGATGTTAATTAATTCTCCTTCATCATGATCATTACGATTTGCATGAACATCGTCAACTTCTTCTTTTTCGTTGACGTTAGGCATTTATGTCGAGAAAGGAGTAATACTAGTATCAAGGGTTGAATTATCATCTTCAACATTAATACCAATGGTTTTTCCATGTAGAACCATTGACCACCTTTCATCACAAGGATCTTGAACATAAAACACTTGTTTAGCTTGTTATGTCATGATGAAATGCTTATTTTGATAAGCTAGCCTCTTAAGATCTAGCAAAGTAAATCCTGAATTATCGATTCGCACACTGATATTGCTATCAACCCACTTACACTAGAAAACACACACAGTGAATTTAACATAATTAAGCTCCCATATTTCATCAATGACTCCAAAGTAAGGCATGGACACCAGACGGGGATTGTGGTCATGTACAGTACAAAAGTGTTGAGATTCAACCCTAAGACTAACCACACTGTTTTGCATTGTTCTCTTGTCATCTTGTTCTTTGGTGTAGAATGAATACTCGTTGATATAGTATCCCTACCAACTTCTAACATTTCTTTTAGGCCCATCTGCTAACTTCCTTATTGTTTCAGAGGCATTATCATCACCAAAGATTGTATCTTTAAAACAATTCAGGAAAATCTTGTTATTCTCTTTCAACAACCTATTCTTGGTCATTTTTGGGTTCCTTTCCTTGACTAAGACTTGGTGATGAACTATGTATGGAAGGATTTCATTACTATTATTTAGTATATACAAATGAGCTTGTTGCAGTTCCTCTAGACCGAGATTTATAACATGCAGCCCTTGTGAACCCTTACTTCCCACTTTGTCATCATGCCAAGACTCGGGAAGCCTAACAGGCTTTGCCTTTTCAATGTACTCTGAACAAAATTCAATAGTTTTTTTTCTGCAATGTACCTTTCGACAATGAATGCTTCAAAATAATGTAGATTCTTTGTATACCCTTTTAAGATGTTCATGTATCGCTCAATCAGGTACATCCACCGTAAATAAACAGGACCACACAATTTTATTTCCCTGACTAGATGAACAATTAAGTGAACCATGAAGTCGAAAAATGAAGGAGGAAAATACATCTTCAACTGACACAAGATAATTGCAGCCTCATCTTCCAAGTCATCTAACTTTACAGGGTCGATGACTTTGCTACGAATGACATTAAAGAAAAAGCACAAACGAGTTATGGCATGCCTTACTTTTTAGGCAAAATGTCTTGAATCGCCACGACTAACAGTTGTTGCATCGAGAAGTGGCAATCATGAGACTTTAAGCCAACTAGTTTTAGATCTTCAGCTGCATAAGACTCTTAATATTTGAAGAGTATCCCTGTGGCACTTTGACATGGTACAGACACTGACAAAAACTTGTCTTCTCCTTTATTGACAAAGTGTGACATGCTGGAGGCAAGTATATTTTCTTACTATCAAACCTTGTATGTAACTAGTCACGTATACTCATCTCAGCTAGATCTTGATGAGTATTCCAACCATCCTTTGTCTTGCCTTGAATGTTAATAAGCGTGCCAATGACACTGTCACACACATTTTTCTGCACATGCATAACATTGATACAATGTCTAACATCTAGATCAGACCAGTATGGAAGATCAAACAATATCGACCTCTTCTTACATATGTAACTTTTACTTTTTAACTTCTTTTGGGTCTTTCCAAATGTAGTATTGATGTCCTCAACCCTCTCAAGAACCTGCTGACTAGTTAACAGTATCAACGTACTTTCATGCTCTTGAATTCCATTAAAAGCTTTTTTCAATCGCCGGTAAGGGTGATAAGGTTTCAGAAAAAGGTCGACGGCGAGTGTAAACTGTTTTTCTTCCATGTTTTAGTTGTACATAGCTCTTGTCTTGTTCATAGATAGGCCATGCACGATGCCCCTTAACATTGTATCCACTCAAATTCCCATATGCTGGAAAATCATTAATGGTACAAAATAGAATTGCATGCAACTTGAATGTGTCATTTCTATACCCATCAAACACAACAACCCCCTCGTCCCATAACTTGTCAAATGTTCAATCAAGGGACCGAGATAAACATCAATGTCACTTCCTGGCTGTCTTGGGCCTGATATCATCCTAAACAACATCATGTATTTTTGCTTCATGCACAACCAAGGAGACAAGTTGTAAATGACTAACAAAACAAGCCACGAACTGTGCTGAGTGCTTAAATTGCCATAGGGATTCATTCCATCGCTGGCAAGTCCAAGCCTAAGATTTCTTGGCTCTTCGCTGAATTCTGGATACAAACAATTAATCTTTTCCACTGGGAGGAATTAGCCAGATGGCGCACATTCCATCACAATTTCTCCCATCTGCATGCCATGTAAGGTCTTTTACATCATCTCCATTAGCAAACAAACACTTAAACCTTGGAATGATCGGAAGATACCACAACACCTTCGTTGAAGGCCTTTCCTTGTGTGTTCGTCACTGCTACACTCGTCATCATCCTTCACTTTGTACTGTGATACCCCACACCTGGGACATTTATACATTTCTTCAAACTCATGTCTATACAGTATGCAATCATTAGGACATACATGAATTTTTTGATACTTCATACCCATCGAACATAGTATCTACTTCTCCTAATAATAACTTTTTGGCAACATGTTTTCCTCTTGAAGCATATCCTGCACTACCTGAAGCAGTGAAATAAAGCTTTTGTCACTCCACCTATATTTGGCCTTGACATTAACCAGAGTTAACACCATTGACAATAGCGTCAAAGACTTCTTGCACCCCGGATACAAAGGCTTCTTCAAATCACTTTCCAATGTATCATACAAGGGGCATGCGCTTGTTGAAAAGAGTCTTGTCTGAGATCACGAATCATATCCTCTAATTGATCTCCCATGTCTATGTAACACACCGTGTGCACCCGGTGTATTAACATTATGATTATTATCAGATTAGCGCTTAATCACATTAATTAAAAACTTTTGCGGAAGCATAAAACAAAACTATATTTCTTGATTACATTATGTATGAGATATCAAACATCTCATCACAAGCATAAGATAGGCCCCTGCTAATCCAGATCATACAACCATAACCATAGGCAGATAACATAAATATCTCAAAGATATAGACAGGAGGAAACATAATTACATAACAGAACTGGTTATGTACAAAACATTGTCTGACACTCGAAGTGTCTATACAAAAGAATAAGCATACGAGTGCTTTTGATCCCAAGGATCCTTCCTCACACGAGGGCATACATACATAAACATGTACAAAACAAAGACTACATGTGCACACACATGTCTTCCCTCTACAGGGGTACACAACACCAAAAGCTGAGCCGAGCTCCAAGCTCTCCACTGCTGCCTCACTGCCAAGCAGGTACCGTCTCAACTGGGGCCTCCCGCCCTGAGACCGCTCCTCTCTACCAGAAGCATCACCTGAAATAACATAAGCCCCACACGGGGTGAGATAAACATCTCAGTAAGCTCAGGGTCCTTGGAGGCATCTCCTCCACCCTGGCTCACTCACCATGACACAAGTCATCAGGTATCACAACAAACTGGCCTCCCGGCCCTCATAACAATACAAGCAAGCTATCTAGCTCTATGTATGACGGATCGCATCAACGTCGACCTCAGTGTGAAACCGGAATTCACACCCGTGCCATCCCATTGGGAGCTACCCCTTACGCATGGACGCACATATATGGTACCTCTGAGAATAAGCAATCAACCGCGACGGGACACACCTATCTCTTGGTCTTAGGGGATCATCATCACCCCGGGATCCAATCAACCTTGAGCGAACCAAGCTAGGAGGTGCACTCTACTCCTAGGGAGGTCCATATATATCTAACTGGCCAGAAAATCTAATAATAGGCTTCATACATGTCTCAAGCACAAATACAAGCATATATCATCATGAGTATGCATCAAACCAATAATGCATGTATCATGAATGTAACCACTACTCCCTCGGAGTATGGTGGAGCACAAGCAAGTGGGAAACACCCCCAAGGGACCAAGAACTTACCTGGCAAAGCCTAGCTCTGCGGTTCTTCCGTTGCTCCGTGGCCTACGCCACTGACACCCGCGGTGTCACGCCCTAAACAAGGCATACAAACATGTATCAAACATCCACACAGCCATACAAGGCATACAGGCATAACACGGTTCTCAACCGCTTTAATGAAAGGAATCACAATCCTTTCCAAAACCACAAGGTCGTCTAACCTAAAGTTCATCAAGGCTCAACACTCAAAGCCATATCATAGACCCTCGGTGGTCTACCTCATGCCCACACGGCACTTGAGTCATCACAAGACTCAATGCAAGCCAACATCAAGAGCTCAAAGCTCTACTTAAGCCCAAAGCTCAATGGGTCACACATGGCTTGAACGGTTCTTTCACACACAAACACCGTTCCAATAGCCTTCCAAGGCCATCAAAGCCACAAACCAAGGCTCTTGCATGTCAAAACACAGCCAAGCAACTCAGCATATCACTATACATGCATCACATAGAGCCAAGAAATCAAAGTTCACCAAACTCACAATTGAGAGCTAATCCTACATCCTCACAACATTCTAAACACATGTTTCCAAAGGACCCAAGGTTAAAACTAGCTTTATCACAAGTGGGTCACTATTCACCCAAAACCCCAACTCATAAAACAAGCGGTGAATCTCGAGTTCCTTACCTCAAAGATGACAAGAAAGGCTCAAGGATGACTCCCCCTAGCTTGGGTAACCACGAATCGCCGTCGTTCCTCGCTATACTCGAGTTCTACGAACTTCCCTTGAGAAAGAGATTCTCAAAATGAGTGGGTTTGAAGGGAGAATGAGGAAGGATTCAAGCTCTTCAAGTGTTTTCCATCATGAAAGGTGTTTACGGAAGTGTTTTTGGTGAACTATAGCTAAGGAATGAAGCTTGGAGCTTCAACAATGGAGGTGAGGTGCTGGAGGAAGAAGAAAACCAAGTTTTCCTTCTGAAAATCGCGACCCAGCCTTTTTATAGTGGTCCTGTCAGAGCTGTCACGTTGATCGTGCCACTCTGGCACTGATCGTGCCAGCTGCAAGTGACCACGGCGCCATCCGCGCCAACCCCGCGCCCAGAGCGCCAACCTCCAGAACCTTTGGCGCCAAGAGCGCCAACTCCCGCGCCAAGAGTGTCATCATCCAGGGACTATGGCGCCTCCAGTGCCAGAACCCGCGCCAAGAGCGCCAATATCCAGAGACTCTGGCGCTGACCGCGCCACAATGGCGCCACTCGCGCCAATTGGAAAGAAGAACAGGTCTTTTGGGTGGTCTGGCGCCACCCATGCCAGCCTAGCGCCCCAAGCGTCAACCACCAGGACCTTTGGCACTGGGAGCACCACTCCAGAGACTGTGGTGCCAAGAGCGCCAACCTGGCACCAGGAGCGCCACAGTTCTGCAGAAGAATTCTGCAGAATCCAGCGCCGTTCGCGCTTAGAACTCGCGCCGTACTCACTGGGACTCAGGGTTATTATAGTCTACATCAACCGATTCAGTCTAGGACCCCCTCTACATGTCTGTCAATTCACCATGCCATATTCATGCCTTATAATTCTTCTTAATCCCATCACACAAGTAGTTTATACAAGGACAAAAATATTTTCCATTTCGTCTAGTGCTTGTCGTCTCCCATTCAAATAGTTTATACAAGGACAAAAATATTTTCCATCCTCAACCGATAGACTTCTTTCGGATGCAAATTCCAAGAACTGTTCAATGCCTTCCTCATACTTAGAGCTCAAGCGACTTGCATTCATCGAACTTTGATCCATCTAATTAATAACTCTATGATACTCATAAAGTTATTTCATGCATGAAAACCTCACTTTTTTCATTAAAGGTGTGACCTTATCCCATTCAGGAAGATATTTTTTTTTTATAGTAGATTCATATGTAAAGGTTAAGTATCTTTTCCTAAATTTGACGAATTTTCGGCAGCATTTTGCATTGGTCTCCAAGTACACAACATGAAAGTGGTGAGATGAATTCCACCACAATCAAGTATGTATCCGGAGAACAAAGCGAAATGCATTGTATAGAAATTTCATCAAATTTAAGAAAATAAACTTAACTTATACGTATGAATATACCATAAAAAATTACTCTTCCCAAATTGTTTAAACGGACAATTTAAGATTTAATACAACAATTAATCCAAGCTATCCGGAAGAATCATTGCATTGAATCTCAAACGAGAAACTAAGGTTCACTCATAATGAACATTAATTGTATATAAAGCAATAGTCACATAAAACAAGTTATAAAAGCATTCCTAACAAAAAAGAGCATGAAAAGTTTATGAAATACATTTGTACTTGTGATGATGATCACTAACAATAACAATGAATGTCGTGCTCACGATGCAAACAACAAAAGGAGAAGTGCCTAAAAATTACAATTACAACTACAAAATGTTACTTGAAGGGAATGGAATAAAAAAACAAAAATATTTGAAAAACACTTGTCTAAAAAGTTGTTGTTTACTTCCAAGAAATATGAGTCTCAATGCACCAAGTATGGGTCCACAAGCACCCTCTTCCAAAAATATTTGAAAGATACAATAATCAAATTTTCTCACCACCTCCATGCCTAAATTATTTATGGCACTAAAACCTATAAGTTCTCCCAAATGGGAAATTAGAGTTGACCACTAAGTATTTGCATTTATGCAATGGATGAGTTCAAACACTACAATCCACCCTAAAGCAAACATTTTATTACACATAATTATTTGACTTCCAAGAGGACAAATAAAGTGACCAACACTGCTGAAGCTCACTATAAGATCCAAAATGTAACTATGTATTGTTATGCACAATGTGTCTAATACTTTTCGAGCAATGAAACATTTAGCAATATAAAAAATGAAAAATTTAGTAATATTAGAATGTACCAATTAAATACACAATGTCACTTAATAAAATAAGACGGTATGAGTCTTGCTACTTTTTTATCTTTTATCCAAATACAAATGGTTTGCTGTGGAGTTAGTATTTGGAAATGTCAAAAAGTTTTTAAAAATTGATGTATATGGGCCTTATAATTAAAATTAAAAGGCACAAACTACTTATAATCAAGTAACTCCACTGGTTCTCTCTCTCTCAAAATAATAATAATAATAATAATAATAATAATAACTCTATCAGACGTCAGTTATCACTTCCCCACAAGTTTTATCTATGCCTCATGAGCAAGTACCTCCACCACTTATCACTTTCCAACAAATTCACAAACTTTTATTTCCACTTAATTTTCCCAAGTACAAGTATTTCAAAATGCCAAGTAATATCACAACAGATCAACTTCAACTTTATTCACACAGATTGATGTTGTGTAGTCTATTGCACTAGTAGAACGAATAATCTCAAGTGTGTGGTGTCTTCTTATTGTCATAAAAAAAATTATATCTTTCTACTTTTATATATATATATATATGATTATATACATTGAGGATTGAAAAGAGTACCTAAATCAGAGTACCTAAATGGGTTCGTCCAGACCTTGCAAGGGTTCTTCCTTGAGACAAAGAACAAGGTTTGTTCATGAAAAAAATGTAAAAAGAAAAGAAAAGACCTCACAAGGGTTCGTTCAAATCTCAATTTCAAGTGAGGGTGAGCTGTGGGTTGTAGATTGCAAAGTTAAATGAGCATGTGAGACTTCAAACAGAGAGAAATTTACTACACAAAAGAAAAAAGAAAAAGAAAATGTTACTTTCTCTATCTTTCTCTCTCTTTCACTAGCAATTACACAAAAAAAGGCATTATAAAATTACACTCCAATACTATGCAAGTATTCTAGCATATAAACCAGGATCAGTCTCATTTGCATTGCATCAATGATAGAAACCAATACAAAAATCGAAAGAACGAAAGATTTTAACCCTAATCCCAAGAACATTACGTCAAACATGTTGTAAGCAAGTAGAGAAACGCTAACCTTTCGTCTCCGGTGTACACAACCTTGTCGCTGTCGCTGAATGTCAGACTTGAGAAGTGCTACCGCCACCACTACTGAGAGTCTGAGGAGTGAGAGCGCGCGAAGTGAGAATGATAGTGAGAGTGAGAGCGCGTGAGAGCAAGAGACGAAGTCACAGTGAGAGTGAGAGCGCATGAGAGGGAGAGTGAGGATTTGATATCCAGAAATAGAGCGAGAGGGAGATTGAAAAGTGAGCACGACAACAGGGAAAAGACTATAAGAAAATCGATGTTAACGTCAAATTTTACAGCATCGTTTTTTCAAAAACTAATGTTAATGAACTCATGTTAACATCGATTATTAAATAACCAAAGTTAATGTGGTGACTGTTAACATTGGTTTTTCTAAAAAACGATGTTAACGAACTCACGGTATTTACAAAAATGCCACCGCGTGTTTGTTAACATCGATTTTATGAAAAATCGATGTTAATATAGCGATGTTAAAATTATATTTTCTAGTAGTGAAAGCAAGAGTTAGCATATATAACTAAAATAAATAATAATTTTCTTCACAAAATTAAAAGACACTTAATGACTCCAAGGACATATGATAAGTTATTGAGGAAGAGGAGTTGAGTTACATATATAAGGAAAGTTAAATTGTCAATGTACTTTATTGGCATCAAGGTTTTAAATTGTGATCATGATTTTTTTGCATTTCATGATATTGTGGAAAATTTTGGATAAATGCAATCACAATTACAATTATATTATAGTTGTGAACATTTCAAAAATCTTCATGCCGAAATTAGTCACTGACTAGTTTTTAAAACCTTGATTGACATACTTTTACCATTGTCAAATGAGAGATATCCAAACTATTGTATGGTCATCTATACTACAAGTTTGAAAGAGAGGGTGCGAGATGGTTAGTGCTCCTAAATCTAGATACCAAGTTTGATCATAAAGTTAGGTGTGGCTATTGGATTTTGAGACAACTGTGATAGAAGCATGGACAGAGGGATTGGGGGCGAGGGGGCTCCTTGGCCCCCCGAAATTTTTTAATTTTCATCTATATGTATATATAATGAATTATATAAAAAAATATTTATATATATATATGAGTAATTATTTTATTTAGGGGGTTTGACTATGTAAATGAATAATGATATTTAAGTGTTCTTTTGAAAAAATATTTTTTTTATAGTTTTTATTGTAAAGATGTGGTTGTTTATTTTTTTCTCTTTTATATAAAATAATTTAATATATTTTATTTTCCTTTCTAATATTTTTTTTCTTTCATAATATGATATTGTTATCTTAAAAGTTATAAATAATTGTATTTGTGCTTAAATGATTTTAGTAGCTTTTTATATTATTTTGATTTAATTGATTTGAGAATTAAATGTTATTTACCAATATTTGTTAATGGGATAAACTTATGAACAACATTTAAGAAATTGACAACTTCAATTTTGAGACACATCAACAAATATCTTATCTTTTATTATTAATATTTCAATATTTTCTTTTTCCCCCATTCTTCCTATGTTTTTTTTTTCTTGTTTTACAATCCTTACTTCTTTTCTAATACTTTTGATCTTAAGTTTCACTAGAGCTTTGCTTGAATATGCTTTTGAGATGTATCATTTGCTTCTTTTCCAACAATTCAAAAACAAATTTCTTTTTAATGGTTTTTGGTCATTATTGTGGTTAAAAGATAATTCGGTCAATAACATAATTTAGTCTTATTTAATTAATAAGATTTTTTTGTAAGGAATTATATTCAAGATGAATATCAATCTTTATTACAAATTCATGAGCATTCTTGTGTGTGGATAAAGAATTTTATTATTCATAATGGTCCTATTTGGTTAAACAAAATTGTTTTCAATAAACAATATTTGTGGTTTTAATATGCACACACACACACACAAAAAAGAATTTTTGTGACATATAAAATTGATTATTAACATTTATAATCTTGACTATTTTTAAAAAATTATTTAGTTTGTCTTCTGTATAAATACATGTTTTATTATATTTTCTTTGATTATTTAAAAAATACATATAAATATGAATATTTATTATTAAATTTAACACTTAATTAATTATTCAACAAACTCAAAATTCATATAGTTTCCCCCCAGAATACTCAATCCGGGGTGTGTTAACTGGACTATAAGCTTTTCTTATACACTATATTTTTTTAAAATGACGAAAGTGTCCTTTGTTGGTTGGCTTTTGTCTATTGGTGGTGTATGTTTGTGGCTCAGTTTCCACTGTGTCTTTGGCCGATTTGTTCGTGCGAGAAGGTTGGTTTTGGTTGTGCATTAGAGATGTTGGTGTCGGAAGGGGTAGTTATGGGTGGTGGTAGAGGCGTTCTGTGTTGGAAGTTGTCGGAGTCGCGATGGCTATGAGGTAAGTGTTGCAGATTTATATATTACGGATTATGTAATCCGTATGGATGATACGGATTACACAATCCATAAGTTTAAAATTAATGGAATGACTCAAACGGATTACGAAAATTCGTATGGTTCATACGAATTACTTAATCCGTATTAACAATACGAATTAAGTAATTCGTATGAACTATACAGATTGCTTAATCTGTATGGTTTAAAAAATTTGAAATAAATAAATAATTTAATTTAAAAAAGAATTTAGTTTTTTATAATTAATTAAAAATGTAATCCCTTTGAGATTTTTTTTAGGTCATGTCAAATGTTAATAGAAAAATATATATAAAAATTAATAGATGATAAATTCTTGAATGTTGAATTTGTAAATTTTATTATGTATTAATGTAAATTTTTCTTGTATTCTGTATGAATTTTTGTAATAGAGATGTTTTTAAAACATTGAAGTTAATTGGTATTATATTATGACTTTAATTTTGTTTAAGATTATTATGCATATGTTTTGTCGATGAAAAAAAATATATTTTTATTTGTTAAGATGGACAATGATGAATGGTATACGATAGTATTATGTTTGAAGAAATTAATATGGATGAAGACATTGGAGAAGAAGCTAACGCGTGTTCAGTTGATTGTTCGGCGGCCTTCAATACGTTCGAGGTATTTCTTTGATTTAGCATTTAGTTAAAGTTGTTAAATGAATAATTAAAAGTATACGCATCATAGTTAAAGATGAATTATCCATTTTTGTAGGTGTTCCTTTCCCGTGAGGACGTATTGAAATGGGCTCGTAGTGTTGCATATGATAATGGTTTTGTAGTTGTCATAATAAGGACTAGAATGACAAATGGAAAGATAGGAACAACATCATATGTTTTAATTGGTTGTGAAAGGAGTGAAAAATATAGATCATGGAAAAAAAAAGGTTTGGTACCTACCACTACTAGCAGTAGAAAATGTGATTGTCTGTTTAAGCTGAGAGCCAAACCATTCCCGGGAGGTGAAGGTTGGATAGTGAAGCTAATATGTGGCACTCATAATCATACTTTGTCTAAGTCATTATGTGGACACGCATATCTTGGTCAACTAACTGAGGAGAAGAAGATCATTGTTGCTGATATGACAAGGTCGATGGTGAAACCAAAGAATATTCTTTTAATTTTGAAGGAGTACAATGCCAATAATTATACAACATTTAAGCAACTATACAATGCAAGATATGCATACCAGACACGTATCAAAGGTAATAACACTGAAATGAAACAATTAATGAAACTTCTTGAACGCGACATGTATATTCATTGGCATAGAATGAAAGAAGAAAATGTGGTGCGTGACTTATTTTGGGCACATCCAGATGCAGTGAAATTGAGCAATGCATATCATATGGTCTTTTTGATAGACAGTACATACAAAACAAACAAGTACAGACTTCCTTTACTTGACATAATTGGTGTGACACCTACTGGGATGACATTTTCAATTGCATTTACCTTTTTAAAGGCGGAACATATAAACAATGTTCAGTGGGCCCTTGAACACTTTAGAGGGATTTTTCTGAAAAGTGAATTTTTTCCAAACGTCATTGTTACTGATAGAGATTCAGCATTGATGAGTGCTGTGAAAACTATTTTTCCAAAGGCAACCAATTTATTGTGTCGGTTTCACATTGACAGGAATGTTAAGGCAAAATGTAAAAATTTCATTCAACAAAAGAACGCATAGGACTATGTCATGGAAGCCTGGGGGACTCTTGTTGATTGTGATACTGAGAAGTCTTACCATGATTGTTTGACTACATTTGAAATTGCATGTTCACCATGGCCTACATTTGTTGATTATGTCAAAGAAACATGGTTGGATCCTCATAAGGAAAAGTTTGTAACATCATGGACAAATAAAGTGATGCACTTGGCAACACTATGACTAACAGGTAACCAAATTTGACTTACATGTTGTTGACGTTGTGATTTGTTGAACATAATGACTTGTTTTAAGAAGAACATGTTGTCCTCCAATGCAGGGTTGAGTCTACTCATTGGACTTTAAAGAGGCTACTACCAAATAGCGTTGGAGATTTATGTAGTGTTTGGGATGCCATGAACAATATGATGACCCTGCAACATACTGACATAAAGGTATCATTGGAAAGAAGCACCAATGTCATTGGACATGTTTTTAAAGTAACATTGTAAGAGAGACTTATCAGAATGGTGTCCAGGTATGTGTTAAACCAGATTGCTACTGAGTTTGAGCGAGTTCATTATGTGGGGAAAAACCTGTCTCGTTGTGGATGTGTGATGAGAACTACCCATGGACTCCCATGTGCATGTGAGCTAGCTAAAGTTGTTGTTGGCAGAGTACCGCTTGCAAGCATTCATATATTTTGGCGAACATTAACTTTTTCAAATCAAGGTATTTATGACGGCGAAATTCACATAATCAACAAGATGGATGCAATCTCCAAACTTTTTTAGAAGCTTGACATGTGCGGAAAAGTGATACTAAAGACTAAACATAAAGAACTAGCATTTCCTGATTTAACTTCCGTGTGTCCCCCCTGAAAAGGTCAAAACAAAAGGTGCTCCAAAGAATAAACAAGCAAAGCATGAAAAATCAACCAAGCATGATCTGTCTTACTTTGAGTATGTCGATGAATTACATTCCGTGCAAAATAGTTGCTCCACACACAGAATGTTTGGTTCCTCATCTGATCAAACAATGAAGAACAGGAACTTTCCTATGCTGGATTAATTTCATCCTTTTATGCAGAAATTCATTGTTAACATCATTGATGTTAAAGCGGATAATAATTGTGGATATCATGTAATTGCTGCCATATTAGGTTATGGTGAAGATTCTTGGCCTTTGTTACACAACCATTTGCTAAAAGAACTTGCACAGTGGTCTAATCATTATATAGCCTTGTTTGGTGGCTTCAATATGTTTGAGCAATTAAAGAGGTCTCTTTTTGTTGATGGCTTAACAAAGGTAAAAAACTATACTTTTTTGCTTATTGGTTAAATGTCATATGAAAGTTTTTGTTTAACGTTTTATTTGGGCACTAATATGGTAATTGTGTAGGTAACAATGGATAAATGGATGGATATTACAGATATGGGGTCATGTCATTGCATCCAGGTATAATGTCATTGTTGTTTGTTTATCTCTCCAACAAAGTATGATGTTTTCCCCTCTAAGAAGCCAACCTCCAAGAGATCCATCTGTTCATCGCATTGTATGCATTGGTCATACATTTGGTAATCATTTTGTTCAGGTATAGCATTAACCGTTACTTGTAACATTTTTTTAACCTATAATTGTGTTTAATGATTTTTAAATGACAATATCATTGAAATAGGTTGAACTCACAGACAACTGTCCTATCCCATCAAGATCATTGTTGTGGTCTAGGCACTGTTCGAATAAAGTGAAACACTGGCTCATTCCCTACATTGATCGAATGAAGTTGTATACTAAATCCATGGGGTTACGCACTGAACATGTCGATTTAGGAGACGAATAAAATCTAAATCCAATGCCTACAATTAACTCACTTATACCATTTTAGGCATTTCAAGGGGTATGTTGTAGTGTTTGATTGAAAAGCAAGTTATGTAACTTAGTTGTTTACATTGTTTTGGTCAAAATAGTAAGCTAATTAACTTGATTGGCATTTGTCTATCAATTCCTTAATTTCGTGCATATGTGTAACGTACCGTGCATTTATGAAAATCACATGTAGTCTAATAATTTTGTACCATTAAATACATATAGTAAAATCTTGTGAATTCAACACTAATACCTGCAAAAATGCAAGGTGAAAAACATAAATGTCATCTTAAATAACAAAGTGACATGTGACGAGTCTTCAATCTCTCCCATCAACCTGTCTCAGTTGTGAAGCCCTTCCTCGGCTGGATCGCACAAACACTTTTCCATGCTCAGTGACACTACGTGCTAATTCCAACAGGTGTTGTGTAGTAGTGTACGCATTTGTGCCAGGGGTTACCATACGCACGTCTAGCATGTGTTGCAACCCGTCTCCTATCCTTTGGCACATACCCCTGAAACAATCATACAATACACGAAGAGTATAAATGACCATTATTATGATTAACTTTATTTAAGTTTACACACAAAGGCAGCCAGAGTTTTACCACTGCATATGGAGGCATGTGACCAACATCAGAAGCTCGGGCATCTGCATCTGCCACCCCTGGTCTTTCATCCTGTTGCATAGCAAGGGGAGCAAGGGGATCCTGTAAAATAGTAGTCACTCTCAAAGGAGGTCGGCTAGGATCCATAGCCTCCGGCGGGCTCATAAATGGATGTGATATACGATAGAACCACCCCATATACCCAAGAGTACACTGACTGGGATATGTAACCAAATCTCCAGTGGCTACAAGGTACTCTGAGAAGTGGGTCCATTGGTCATCAATGTCTTTTATCGATAGAGCCTCAGATTGAAATAACTGTGGGATTTGTTGAACATACCCATATTGACACATCACCTGCTCTGGTAGATGTCTTACCATGTATGGCCCCCATCTAAGGTACCCAAAAAATAAAGATATTATCTCAAAATGTATGTGTGCACGGTGATCCCGGTAAGACGCCCATCAAACATCGTCCAGCGTCAACCTATCTAACCGCCTACGATAGGTTGTAACTGGTAGAGCCTTCGCAGCTCTCCATCGACATGCACATGGAAACCTTTCCTTGTACTAGGCATTTGGTATGACATTTCCAATGGTCGAAAAATGTTCATAGATCCAACACTACAGTACGACAAAAGAAATTAATGAATATAAGATTCATAGTATGAAGACAAACATAATTAAATATTGTTAACATAAATAACTTAAATGATCTATTGTAATTACCTATAGCAAAGAAATATATCCGGCTAGGTGTTTCCCATGATGTTGAGATGCATAGATTAAGTTTTCATAAATGTGTACTAGTGCAGCTGCACCCCAACAATACCCCGCCGATTGGTCCAGATCACGAAATGCGTCTAAGAATACCACACTGATGTGTGTGGCACTCTCGTTCGCAAATAAAGTGCAATCGACTAGATGCAACAAATACGCTCTCGCTGCTAAAAGCCATGCCTAGGTTCACACTTGGAAGCATATAATTCGTGAAGCCAAGACAATAGAACATATGCCCCGTGGCATTGTTCTGTCTCAGCTTCAGCATCCCCAACTGTTACCTCCAGCAACTCAACCAGTAGTGTTATTGCCTCCCCCACGTCAATTACCTCATACATTTGCAAGGCTCCCATGATTGGGAGATGCAATATGCAACATCATCCAATGTGATCGTCACTTCTCCAATGGGCATGTGGAAGCTGTTGGTCTCAGGGTGTCATCTCTCGACAAACATAGAAAGCAATTCTCTGTCACCAGTCTCCACAGAACAGGATATTAACGGGCTTAACCTAGTAGCTGCGACTAACCCTTCAATCTCATGTGTTGTCTTCCAAATTTGGCTACCTTACGCTCGTGAGATGCCAATTTTAACTCAACCCGTTCCTAAAAAAATTATATCAGTAACAAGGCATACATAGACAAATAAATGTTAACTTGTATGTACTTAGACATATGAATACCTCTCCAGCCCACTCTAAGCGCAACATGGTTAGCGTACTGTCAGAATCGAAGTATCTTCCGACCCACTTGGGAAGGATTCTGACTCGATCCCAGCATCCTCTATCACTGGAATGTCATGCTCCACAACTCCTTCCTGAACAACAAGTTCCTCAGCGACACCCTCAGCTGCCCGTTGTCTTCTCACGGATGCGGTAGGCCTATAGCATTCAACCCCCTGTTCTTCATTACCAGCAATGTGTGTTCCAAACGCTCGGTCTACTACTCTCCCTAGAGCCCGACACAAACCTCTAGTTTTTGCCATAATCTGTACCATTTCTGAATCAAGTTAGTCCTAAACTTCAAACAAGCTGATAACTTCATCAATAATCATCTCATACAATTTTACAATTTTTAATTTACAAACAAACTGATAACTTCAATTAACAATTTTTAGGTTATACACAGTACTCAAAAATCACACAAACATATATACATACCATTGGTTACATATCAATCTATCTACTTTCTTTCACTTCCTTTGACTCTTAATAAAAATATAACATCTTAGGATATAATATGAATTAATGAGTACAATTTCTTAACTTTGTTGTCCATAAAATTCAAGTCAGTGTGCTAAAGGGTTCAATTTATGGATTGCCATCATTACTTTGCTTCCTCTCCCAACTCATTATCACAGTCACATTGGATAGGATTAACGGAACTAATTCATTATGGAGACAACAACAAAAAATAGAAATGAGAAAGGAATTCATTAACTTTGCCAGAAAAATAGTCTCCCATAGTCATGGTTTCCCTAAGAGACATTGACAAACCAACTTTGTCCACCAATGGTGACTGCAACATTTCAAGGATACCCAAATGACAATGCCCCTTTTACACCTTGTCAACCTCAAAACAGTTTTATCATGCAACACATCATGCCTTATATCATAAACCCACAAACTCCATCATTAGGTCTGACCAATGTTCCAAAACCTCAACCATATTTTCAATATACCTCACAAAAAGTTTCACCTTTTTAAATAATCAAATATTAAACATCTCTATGGAAAAAAAATTCCACAACTACATACAAGGATAAATGACGAGCAAGTATATATCACATACAATGTTGCCTTAAATGTAAAATAAATAATACCGTATGCGAGTAATCAAAAACTACTTACTTTCCCCTAATATACCAATCCATATACAGTCATTCAAATTTGAAAATGCTAAGATATATAAATTAATCAAATTATAATAAATTATTTACATCTGTTAAGGTTTTAAGTTTCATACGGATCACATAATCCGTATGGAACTTACGGATTGTGCAATCCATAAGGTCCATACGGATTATGTGATTCGTATGGAGCTTACGGATTGTGTAATCCGTATGGTCCATATGGATTACGTGATCCGTATGGACCTTACGGATTACACAATCCGTAAGTTCCATAAGGATCACGTAATCCGTACGGTCCATACAGATTACGTGATCCATGCAATCTGTAATGTCCATATGGATTACGTGATCTGTATGGAGTTTAAAACCTTCTTATGGATCCTTCAATCCGTGTCATCCCCACGGATTGCTCAATCCGTACAACACCCTTTACAACACCAAGAAGAAGCTCACTGTCGTCGACGGACGCGACCAAGGACCTCCACCACCAAGGTTGCCATGAATGCAGGAAAACAATGGTGAAGTGATCAGCAAAGCCACCAAAAAAGGATTTCCCTCCTGTTGATTCAAAAGGGGTCACTTGAAGATAAATAAAAAATCAAGCTCAAGCTCAGATGTTTTGTGCTTTCAACATGCCTTCAACATGCCTTGAAGATTTGGAATCAATTTGTTATTTGTGTAAAGGGAAGAAGCTATTTTTGATGATCCAGTGTGCATATCATTCATATCATTCATTTAGGATTGTTAGATTGAGTGTTAATATAAAATCAATTGATAATTAAGGCAAGATTAAAATCAAGTTTTTGGAAAAATAAGGTTATGTTAATGTAATCGATTACATATCGAATTAATCGATTACCTAGGCTAAAACTGAACTATAGAGCTCTCTGCCTTAATCGATTACAAAAGGTCGTAATCGATTATATACTATGTTTGTATAAAATAAGCTTGGCAGGTTTAATTGATTACCAGAAACAGTAATCGATTATTTAGTACAAACTGCTTTATGAAGCTCGCTGACTTAATCGATTACTAGGAGCCGTAATCGATTATTTAGTGCATTAGAAAATGTAGAGCTTCCTGGTTTAATCGATTACGTGATGAAATAATCGATTATTATGTTCATAACTCAAACCCAGAACGTATCTTAAACACTATAATCGATTACATTCTTGGATTAATCGATTACATATGCGAAATAATCGATTACAAGAGCGTATATAATCGATTATTTTCAGTTAGAATTCTGTTATAAATAGAACCCTTTGCTCTGCTGAGTAACCAACTTGAGAGATTCAAATTCTAATCATTCGTAAGCGTTCTTAACAGTCTATTAGTGATTTTTCTGGGTTCACAAAGTTCTTGCCTTCACCAAAATTCATATGGGTTATTGATTGATTGAGTGAAGCAAGATTTATTTTCAAAGCTTGAGGAAAGAGATGTTCTAAGTCTGTTATTCTTTCTTCAACCTGGTGAATCATTCATATGCATATTGTTCATTGGATCATCAGGTGACTTCTTTCCTTAATCTTTGAAGTTGTAAAACTGTTTTTAATTTCTGTAGTGAATTGTCTATTGTAAATGGGTTTCTTGCTTGTTATCTAGAGATAGAGTTTCTCTGGGGGTTTGCTGAGTAGTGTTCTCAGTGGGTTGTCTCTAAGAATCTAATAGTGTTTTAGATTTCTGAACTTTATCTAGGGTTGATAAAGAGAGGCTTTGTAATAACTTGTAAGAATAGATATTTGCAGTAGTGGAACTCCATTCTAGAGTTGAGTGGAAGAAACTGGATGTAGCTTCATAGTTTTTGAAGTGAACCAGTATAAATGGTGGCTTATCTTTATTCTCTTCTCATCATCTCAATATTGCTTTGATTTGTGAATCATATTCTTTGCACAGAAAGTTTTTCATTTGTCTATTGATTTTCTTGACAGAGGAATTTGATTGAATATAAAGATTCTTGATTTCA
>PYAF01006020.1:543763-561087 GCA_007407185.1 Glycine tomentella | reverse complement strand
TCATAAGCAAGGTTGATGAATCTTGGCTATGGCATAGAAGAGCAAGTCACATAAACATGCATCATATGAACAAGCTCATAAGAAAAGATTTAGTAATTGGGTTACCCAAACTCAAGTTTGAGAAGGACAAACTTTGTGATGCTTGTCAAAAGGGGAAACAAACAAAGAACTCTTTTCAAAGTAAAAACATTGTTTCCACTTCTAGACCACTTGAACTACTTTACATTGATTTGTTTGGTCCTTCTAGAACAATGAGTTTAGGTGGGAATTATTATGGACTTGTGATTGTGGATGATTACTCTAGATACACTTGGACTCTGTTTTTGAAATCCAAAAGAGATGTTTTCCTTGCATTTAGAAAAATGGCTAAGCTTACTCAAAATGAGAAAGGTTGTAAGATTGTCTCTATAAGAAGTGATCATGGTGGTGAATTCCAAAATGAACTTTTTGAAAAATTCTGTGAAGAGAATGGGATTAATCACAATTTTTCAGCTCCAAGAACACCCCAACAAAATGGTGTTGTGGAGAGGAAAAATAGATCTCTTGAGGAAGAAGCTAGAACACTTCTTAATGAGTCAAATTTGCCTAAGTATTTTTGGGCTGATGCTGTAAGCACTGTATGTTATACTTTGAATAGATTACTTATAAGGCCTATTTTAAAGAAAACTCCTTATGAGCTATACAAAGGAAGAAAGCCCAACATTTCTCATTTAAGAGTATTTGGTAGCAAGTGTTTTGTATTGAACAATGGGAAAAAATCACTTGGGAAATTTGATGCTAAGGCAGATGAAGCAATTTTCCTTGGATATTCATTACATAGCAAGGCTTATAGAGTATTCAATAAAAGAACTATGTGCATGGAAGAATCTGTACATGTGATTTGTGATGAAACTAATCCCTCTAAGGAGGAAAAAGAGAATGATGTAGATGCAGCTCAGTTGGAAGAATTCATGCAAATGGAAAAATCCTTGACTAAAGAAGAAGAATCAAGTGCTGAAGCAAAAACCACAACCCATGTTCAAGTGCCTAAAGATTGGAGAACAACAAGAGACTTATCACTTGATAACATCATAGGTGAAGTTTCAAAGAAAGTATCTACTAGATCCTCATTAAAGAACCTATGCTGTGATATGGCTTTTGTTTCACAAATTGAACCTAAGAACATTGATCAAGCCTTAAATGATGAACATTGGATGCATGCAATGCATGATGAGCTTAATCAGTTTAAGAGGAATGAAGTTTGGGTACTTGTTCCTAGACCATCTTCTCTTAAACCCATTGGCACAAAATGGGTTTTCAGAAATAAACTTGATGAAAGTGGAATCATAGTAAGAAATAAAGCTAGATTGGTTGTTAAAGGCTATAACCAAGAAGAAGGCATAGACTATGAAGAAACTTTTGCTCCAGTTGCAAGATTGGAAGCAATTAGGTTATTACTTGCATATGCATGTCTCATGAATTTCAAACTGTTTCAAATGGATGTTAAAAGTGTTTTTTAAAATGGATACATTGAGGAGAACATATATGTTGAACAACCTCCTGGTTTTACTGATTTTAAACATCCAAACTATGTTTTTAAACTGAAAAAGGCACTTTATGGTTTGAAACAAGCTCCTAGACAATGGTATGAAAGGTTAAGCAAATTTTTGCTTGAACAATCTTTCATAAGGGGGAATGTTGACAAAACCTTGTTCATTAAAAGACATGGCAATGATTTCTTATTAGTTCAGGTTTATGTGGATGATATAATTTTTGGTTCTACTAATCACTTGTTGTGTAAGGATTTTTCCTCAGCTATGCAAAAAGAGTTTGAGATGTCAATGATGGGTGAACTAACATTCTTTCTTGGTCTTCAAGTAAAGCAAATGAAGAATGGAATCTTTCTCAATCAATCCAAATACTGTCTTGAAATTATCAAGAAATTTAAGATGGAGAAAAGCAAGGATTCTGCAACTCCAATGGTTACATCAACATATCTTGATTCAGATGAAAGTGGAAAGAAAGTTGATGAGTCTAAGTTCATAGAAATGATTGGATCTTTGCTATACTTGACAGCTAGTAGACCTGATATAATGCTCAGTATTCTTGATGAAAGTAACATATGCTAGCCTGCTTGATATGTGTTTTGTATCACATGAATCAAAGCTAATGTGTCACATGAATGATTGAAACCTTGGAATTTTGCATCAAGCTTTCAAAAATGCTCTGTATCTGATAAACTGACTGAAATAATCGATTACACCACGGGTTAATCGATTAAAATCATTAAAAATCACATTCGGTATGAAAATCATGCTCAAGTAATCGATTACATTGATTAGGTAATCGATTATTCTTCACATTGTTAGAATTCAACTATCTCTGGAATAATCGATTACACATCGGGATAATCGATTACATTGATCAAAGTTTAAATATAGAATTGCATGTCTCACTGGGATAATCGATTACTAAATACTTGTAATCGATTACTTGTAAGGTTAGAAGTAAAAGCCTCACTGGAATAATCGATTACCACTCAGGATAATCGACTCATGTCCTAATACTTCTATAATTCATAAAAGCTATTAAAATAATCGATTACTTTGAATAAGAATCGATTACATGTCATCTTCAACCTCTGTCTAAGTGCTCTGTAATCGATTACCTTATGAAATAATCGATTACCATGTGTTAAATCTGTGATATATCTGCATTGGAATAATCGATTACATAACGAAATAATCGATTATTCATGCTGTTGAACATGTTCTGGCAGTTTTTTATTGAAAATTTAACTGCCCAATCCATTTTAAAATGAACCCAATGTCATTAAATTGTCACCAACAGCTATTTTTTTAAAAATATAGATGTTTGGGAGTCTAATTAGTGCCTATAAATAGTGAGAGTTCATTCCAAAATAAATTGCACCATTGTCCACTTCTTTCTCTCTGCAATTTCTGGATTTTCTGAGTTTTGTCTGTGTCCATACCTTCTCATCCTTGATCATGTCAAACCCAACACCCAAACGAGTTAGAATCTCTAAGAGAAAAGCTGGAGAATCCTCCTCTAACCCACCTCCTTCTCAACCCACCAATAGGCTAGACTTGTGGTTTTCCACTGAGTCTGACAAAATGAACTACCTGCAGTTCAATGCTACCAAACCTGTTGCCTCTCCCAAATATGTAGATTTAGATTGGTTTATTAGGCAAGGGTTCCAATTCCCTGCTTTCCTTGAAGTCCAAGGACTAAGGAGATTCTTAGAGTTAAAGGGTACCTTTTACCCTGACTTGGTAAAGGTGTTTTACACCTGCTTAAAGGGCTTAATGCAAGGGGACATGAAGTCCAAGGTGAAGGGAGTTGAGATGAGAATCACTCCAGAAATATGGGAATCAATAGCAGGGGTAGTTTGTGAGGGAGCAAGGAGATTTGATGAGGAGCCTAATGGGTATAGCAAGATGGATACCTACAGGGAAATGTTGCATGATCCTCACATAAGGCTAAGGACTAGATTGGGTACAGGACCCATGACACCTGAGGATAGACTCCTCCATTACATCATTACCTATATAATCACTCCTAGGGCCACCAACCATGCCCAAGCAACTGATGAGGACCTTCAATTGGTCTATAGGCTGAAGAACAACATCCCCATGAATTGGGTACTCGTCTTTGAGGAGATCATGCTCAAGTCAAAGAGGTTGGTGAACTATCATTTCCCTTATCCTGTCTTTGTCTCAAGGCTTATTGACCACTTCAACATAGATGTTGAAAATGAAGTGGTTGATAATACAAATTCCTCCAACAGTTTGATTAAGGAGAAGCATCTCACAAAAATGGGGATGAGAAAAACACCCAATGGATGGGTTATGGCCAATCAACAACAAGCTGCTGCTGATGTAGAACAAGTTGTTGCTGACTCAGAAGAAGAAGAGCATCAACAGCCTCAACAACCTATTTTCTCTGACTTTGAATCCATCATGCTTGAGAAGATGAATAGCATGTTGAAGATTCAAGAGGACTTCAAAGCAGAGACTCATGAAGCCCTTGAAGAAATTAGGGAGAGATTAGACTCTATTGAAGCAAACATGAATGACAATGCTTCAGTTGAATTCAGGGATTAAGTAGTTTGCTTTTAATTTGCTTTTTATTTGTACTATTTGCTTTTAGTTTGCTTTTCTTTTAAGTTTCCTTATGTACTTGCATCCTCTACTTTATTTCAATGAAATTTGCATCTTCAGTACTTTATCCGTTGTGCCTTCATTAATTTTGTCTTTTAACAAGCCAAATAGGGGGAGAAATTGGAAGAAATGATTAAGGGGGAGTAGTGTAATAGTAGTGAAAAACATACTCTGTTTGCCCCTGTTTTTTGATTCATTTTTGCCTATTTTTTTAAAACTGGATGGATGCTGGAATTTAGGGGGAGTATTGATGTTAAATGGGAACTAATCAATATAAATGATGTTTAATTGAATGCTTCTTGGATCACAAATGCTTTTAATACTTGTTCTTGGCAAAGGCATTGAAAATTTTACAGGTTTGAAAAGCTTGAAGTTCATCAAACAAACTCCTAGTTAATCCAAGACCTATTGCTTAATCAAATTGAAGATTTGGCATGTTTAAAGACAAAAAGGGGGAAATTGTTGATTCAAAAGGGGTCACTTGAAGATGAACAAAGAATCAAGCTCAAGCTCAGACAGATGTTTTGTGCTTTTAACATGCCTTCAACATGCCTTGAAGATTTGGAAATCAATTTGTGATTCGTGTAAAGGGAAGAAGTTATTTCTGATGATCCAGTGTGCATATCATTCATATCATTCATTTAGGATTGTTAGATTGAGTGTTAATATAAAAGCAATTGATAATTAAGGCAAGATTAAAATCAAGTTTTTGGAAAAATAAGGTTATACTGATTTAATCGATTACATATCGAATTAATCAATTCCCTAGGCTAAAACTGAACTATAGAGCTTTCTGCCTTAATCGATTACAAAAGGTCGTAATCGATTATATACTATGTTTGTATAAAATAAGCTTGGCGGGTTTAATCGATTACCAGAAACAGTAATCGATTATTTAGTACAAACTGCTTTATGAAGCTCGCTGACTTAATCGATTACTAGGAGCCGTAATCGATTATTTAATGCATTAGAAAATGTAGAGCTTCCTGGTTTAATCGATTACGTGACGGAATAATCGATTATTATGTTCATAACTCAAACCCAGAACGTATCTTAAACACTTTAATTGATTACATTCTTGGATTAATCGATTACATATGCGAAATAATTGATTACAAGAGCGTATATAATCGATTATTTTCAGTTAGAATTCTGTTATAAATAGAACCCTTTGCTCTGCTGAGTAACCAACTTGAGAGATTCAAATTCTGATCATTCATAAGCGTTCTTAACAGTCTATTAGTGATTTTTCTGGGTTCACAAAGTTCTTGCCTTCACCAAAATTCATATGGGTTATTGATTGATTGAGTGAAGCAAGATTTGTTTTCAAAGCTTGAGGAAAGGGATGTTCTAAGTCTATTATTCTTTCTTCAACCTGGTGAATCATTCATATGCATATTGTTCATTGGATCATCAGGTGACTTCTTTCCTTAATCTTTGAAGTTGTAAAACTGTTTTTAATTTCTGTAGTGAATTGTCTATTGTAAATGGGTTTCTTGCTTGTTATCTAGAGATAGAGTTTCTCTGGGGGTTTGCTGAGTAGTGTTCTCAGTGGATTGTCTCTAAGAATCTAATAGTGTTTTAGATTTCTGAACTTTATCTAGGGTTGATAAAGAGAGGCTTTGTAATAACTTGTAAGAACAGATATTTGCAGTAGTGGAACTCCAGTCTAGAGTTGAGTGGAAGAAACTGGATGTAGCTTTATAGTTTTTGAAGTGAACCAGTATAAATGGTGGCTTATCTTTATTCTCTTCTCATCATCTCAATATTGCTTTGATTTATGAATCATATTCTTTGCACAGAAAGTTTTTCATTTGTCTATTGATTTTCTTGACAGAGGAATTTGATTGAATATAAAGATTCTTGATTTCAAAAGTTTTTAATGATAAAGATCTTGTGGAAACTCTGATATTAAATTTTTAAATACCAAGGTTCAACCAATTCACCCCCCCTCTTGGTTGTATTGAAGTATTCTTTTATTTTCACCTCCAATAAAAGAATCAACAATTTTCTTGTTCTAAAACAAATGATTAGTCACAGGACCTTGCTTAATTTCTTGCGTTTCTTTTTAGTTATTTTCCCTTGACTTAGTTTGCAGGCAAAGAACAGTTTCAATTTCCACCAGACTTAATGAGCGAATTCACCAAATAAAAGACTTTATGAACGAATTCAGATCATATCCAAACATATGGTGGGTGAGTGGTGAATGGTAAAGGATTCTAACATTGAGGCTAGTAGAAAATCTTGTCACTCCCAAATTGTGTAATATTGTCCATTATTTCATTTGATTTTGAATCAAATTTTCTTGGTTCGTTTCACTCCAAGAGATGCTTTTTGACTTTTGAGTTTGAAATAGATTGTAGTTGATATGGTTTACATGTAAATGTCTCCATTGATCTATGCATGCTTTGATACAATGAAAGGTTAGATAGCTAGAGTGGAACAAATTAAGAGACAATGAGACAACAGAATGTGATTAGGGAGACAATGAAATTAACATGAGAATGCTTTGAATTACTGCATATTGAGTATTTACATATACAAATGTTGTTATATCTTTAGATTTCTATAGCTAATAGATTCTAACTAAATTACAACTAACTGAATGAATTCTAGTTATTTGATCATTACAGCTAAATTCTTGTAGTGTTATTGATTGGTAGAGTATTAATATTTAATTTCTTTTGCTAGATCCAATTAATACTAGTTGATTTTCTTTCCAATAACTTTGAGATTTTTTTTGGTTGACAATATATATATATATATATATATATATTGATGAAAAACAAAAACGGTACTAGCAGTACTACAAGAGATATATCAGCATAGGCAGCAGATTAAGTTACAGAATAGAAAGGGAGCACCTACCTTTCTGTAAATCACAATTTAGAAATTAAGGTATTAACTCCTCAAGGAAAAAAAGCCCTTAAAATAAAACTACTAGGATTCATAAGTAAATAAAATTATAGAAGTTCTTCAGTTATTAGTCAAACCGAACTTACAAGTATTAGCATGTGTTTAATCATTTCTTTATTTTATTTTATTTTCTCAATCATAAATTATGGGTGTCTTTTAACCCATTGGACTACATGCGGAAGAAGCGGGATTAGTAGGATCCATGACCCCCCCCCCCAAGTTTTTAAAATATGTTTATATTTATTACAATAGCTGTATTATTTTTCTTTTATTGTTATTTTTAGTCGTAACTAATTATTGCTGAGCTGGATATTATTCGGATAGGACCCTTTGTGGGTGGTGTGCGTTTTCTCATTCTGTTACGATTCCTTTTGCTATGGTTGATATATAGTCCCTTGTATTCCTTTCTTATTGGAAAAATATACAAGATGAATATTCAGTTTTCTGTAAAGTTTATCTTCTCATAGCTAATATGGTATCAGAAGTATTCCTGTAACTTTCTGCCATTTCTCATGTCTCGTGGAAACAATCAGCCACTGCCAACCTCTTCCACTTCTGCAAATTCAGGGACATCCGCATCCATGGATGATTCCTCTAGCCCGTATTTTTTACATAGCGGTGACCATCCTGGTCTTGTTTTGGTTTCTCATTGCCTTTCTGGTTCCAATTTTAATTCCTGGCATCGCGCGATGTTGCTTGCTTTGACCGCCAAGAATAAATTGGTGTTCGTCAATGGCACTCTTCTTCGTCCTTCCCCAACTGATATTTTGTTCTCTGTTTGGAATCGATGTAATTCCATGGTTTTCTCATGGGTGTTGAATTCAGTCACCAAAGAGATTGCAGATAGTCTACTCTATTTCACAACGCGTATGAAGCTTGGTCTGATTTGAAAACACGATTCTCTCAAGCTAATGGTCCTCGCATTTTTCAACTAAAACAACAGATCTCCTCTCTTTGTCAAGGCTCTTTGGATGTCAAATTGTCAATGGCTATTACACCAAATTGAAGTCTCTTTGGGATGAATTACTGGATTATGCTCCTCTGCCTCTCTGTACGTGTGGAGCTCTTCGTCGCATCCACACCCATAAGGAGCAGGATCATGTTCTCCAATTTCTTATTGGGCTCAATGATTCCTACTCTTCCTCACGTGCTCAGATTTTGCTGATGGATCCATTACCTCCACTTGCTAAGGTTTTCTCGATGATTCTTCAAGAGGAGCGACAACGTCAATTGTTTGTTTCTTTGCCATCGTCTGTTATTCTGGATTCCCCACTTCTGAATTCGATAACTACCTCATCCTCATCATCTCTGGTTGTTTCCTCTTCGCACCTACAGTGGTTGCCATCCAACGCCGCCGTCCCATTTGTACCTACTGCCATCTTTCGGGCACACCCTGAGAAATGTTTTAAGCTTAATGGGTGGGTATCCTCCTGGTTACAAACCTAGAGTACCCAAGCCTAACCCATTACCTAACCAAGCCCATCTGCCAGTCCAAGCTTATTCTATTGTTTCTGGCTTCCCTAACCCACCCCACTTCCCTAACCCTAACCATACTTCGAACCCTAATTTCTCTGCCTCTAATTCACCTCTTGCCTTCCCCCCTTCTGAATACAATCAACTGGTCTCACTTCTCCAACATAGTTCTGCTTTTTCTCTTCCGTCAACTACATCCTCTGTCACTGATTCTTCTTCGTCAATGGCTAGCTTCAGTGGTAAGACCTTCCTTTCTTTTCCTCCATCTTGTTGGATTGTAGACACTGGTGCTACGCACCATGTTTGTGTCAAGCTTGATCTCTTTATTTCTTCCTCTCCTTCTACGTCTCTAGTTTCTTTTCCTAATGGCTCCTCTGATGTTGTTTCTTCTGTTGGTTTCGTTAAGGTTTCTGATTCTCTCATTCTTTCTAATGTTTTATTTTTTCCTTCCTTTTTCTTCAATCTTTTGTCCATCAGTGCATTGACTCGTGATTCCCCAGTCTTTGCTTATTTTTCTTCCTCTTTTTGTTTTCTTCAGGACCGTGTTTCGGGAAGGATGATTGGGATTGCTAAACGTCATGGTGATCTTTACCTTTTAGATAGTACCAAACTTCTTCCCACTGATCATGTTCCCCAACCCCTTTGTTTTTCCATTTCTGTTAAAAATGCCACTCTCCGGCATTCTCGTTTGGGACACCTTTCACATTCAGTTTTAAATTCTATGAAGCATATCTTAGGTTTTTCTGATTGTTTGCATGCTGGTCATCATTGTTCTATTTGTCCCTTAGCGAAACAAAAGCGCCTCCCCTTTATTTTAGATCCCAAACTTTCTGCTTCTTTTGATCTTGTCCATTGTGACATTTGGGGACCTTTTAACACTGTCTCTGTTAAAGGTTCTCGCTATTTTCTTACCTTGGTTGATGATTCAACCAGGTTTACTTGGATTTATTTTCTAAGTAATAAGTCTGATTTCTCTATTGTTTTTCCTGCCTTTTATAATTTGATTTTCACTCAGTATAAAATTTCAATTAAATCCCTTAAATGTGACAATGCTCCTGAGTTCAATTTGTCCTCATTCTTTTCTTCTAAGGGCATTCAAATATTTCACTCATGTGTTGATCGTCCTCAGCAGAACTCTGTGGTAGAAAGAAAGCACCAACACCTTCTCAATGTAGCCCGTGCTCTTCATTTTTAGTCCAAAGTCCCTCTCCAATATTGGCAAGACTGTGTTCTTACCGCAATTTACATCATTAATCGAACCCCATCTCCTCTTCTTGGTTCCAAAACTCCTTCTGAATTGCTTTGCAATAAACCACCTTTATATGCCCATCTTTGGGTTTTTGGATGCCTCTGCTATAGTTCCACTCTTCCAAAAACTCGACATCAATTTTCACCACGTGCTATGCCTGCTGTTTTTCTTGGTTACCCTACAGGTTACAAGGGTTATAAACTTTTGGATTTAGCTTCCAATAAAACATTCATCTCTCGTGATGTTATCTTTCTTGAGCACATTTTTCCTTTTGCTCTCAACCATACACCTTCATCTTTTAACACTGAACTTTCTCAACTACCACCTGCCATTACCTCTATTCCTGATTCCCCACCCTCTTCTATTACTCCAAGACCTTCACGGGCTAGGCATCCCCCTGCTCACCTTTCTGAATATATTTGTTCCTCCTCTACAAACCATCCTTTATCAAATTTTATTTCTTATAATAAACTTTCTTCCTCCCATTTTGCTTTTATTAACTCTATATCTTCCCATTTTGAGCCTGCTACTTATTCTCAAGCATCCCAATTACCAAAATGGCAAGCTGCTATGTCCTGTGAGCTTTCAGCTCTTGAAGAAAACTCTACTTGGTCTGTTGTTTCTCTTCCTCCAGGGAAGCAAGTTGTTGGTTGCAGGTGGGTTTGTAAAGTTAAATACAATTCAGATTGATATCTTGAGAGGCATAAGGCTCGTTCGGTTGCTAAAGGTTTTGGTCAACAAGAAGGGATTGATTTTCTGGAGACTTTTTCCCTTGTGGCTAAAATTACTATTGTTCGTGTTCTTCTTGCTTTGGCTGCAGTTCATAATTGGTCCCTCACCCAATTGGATGTCAATAATGCATTTCTTCATGGGGACTTGCTTGAAGAGGTATATATGACTTTCCCCCCTGGTTATTCTTCTTAGAACTATGCTTTGCCTCCCAATGCTGTTTGTAGGCTGCACAAATCAATTTATGGTCTTCGTCAAGCTTCACGGCAATGGTTTGCCAAATTTTCTGCCACTTTGTTGAATCTTGGTTTTTCACAGTCTCACTCTGATAATTCTTTATTTGTTCGGTCTTCATCCACTGCCTTCATTGTAATCTTGGTTTATGTGGACGACATTATCATTGCATCTAATAATTCTCCAGAGGTTCAGACACAGCCAGTTTAAGTTAAAAAATCTTGGCAACTTAAAATATTTTTTAGGCCTTGAAGTTGCACGTAGCACAAAAGGTATATCTATTTGTCAAAGGCATTATGCTTTGGAGATACTTAAAGACTCTGGTAATTTGGGCTGTAAATTGCGTACCACTCCTATTGAAGTTGGCCTCAAACTTTCCTCTGATATTGGTGATTTGCTTCCTGATCCATCTATGTATAGACGCCTTATTGGTCGTCTGCTTTACCTCACTATTACTAGGCCTGATCTTTCATACGCTGTTAATCATCTTAGTCAATTTATGGCTACTCCACGTGAACCTCATCTGCAAGCAACACATTGTCTTCTTGGATATGTGAAAAATACCATTAGTCAAGGTTTATTTTATTCTTCCACTGCTCCTCTTCAGCTGAATGCCTTCTGTGATTTTGACTGGGCTGCATGTCTTGATAGTCGTCGTTCCATTTCCAGATTTTGTGTCTGTATTGGTGATTCTTTAATATCTTGGAAATCTAAGAAGCAGTTTACCGTATCCAGATCATCCACTGAAGTTGAATACCATTCTATGGCTCGTGTCACTTGTGAGCTGTTATGGTTATTTTCTTTGCTTAAGGATCTCCATTTTTTGCACCATGGACCTGTTCATCTTTTTTACGATAATCAGTCTGCTTTGCATTTGGCAGCCAATCCTATCTTTCATGAACGCACCAAACACATTGAGATTGACTGCCACCTTATTTGTGAGCACATAATCAAAGGCAACTTGAAGATTTTTCCAGTTCCGTCATCCAACCAACTTGCTGATCTCTTCACCAAAGCTTTGCTGCCATCCAAGTTTACCGCTTTATTGTTCAACATGGGAGTCTTAAATATATACTCTCCATCTTGAGGGAGCCTATTACAATAGCTGTATTATTTTTCTTTTATTGTTATTTTTAGTCGTAACTAATTGTTGCTGAGTTGGATATTATTCGAATAGGACCTTTTGTGGGTGGTGTGTGTTTTCTCATTCTGTTACGATTCCTTTTGCTATGGCTGATATATAGTCCCTTGTATTCCTTTCTTATTGGAAAAATATACATGAATATTCAGTTTTCTGTAAAGTTTATCTTCTCATAGCTAATAATATTACTATAGAAAAAATATTAGGACCACTTAAAATTTATAAAAAAAATATTGAAAACTGATATATGAATTTATTATGTTAGTTAACATTAAGAAGAAAGAAAAAAAACAAGTGTGATAAGTAACTTGGTGTAACAGGACAAAAAAAAGAGTCAAGGAGAAATTATAAATTTTAGTAAATTATTTATGATATTGAGATATACTTATCCAAAATTATTTTATCTATCTAATTTTTTTTTCTTATATGTTACCTCTATTTGTATATATACTAAACGAATAACTAATTTATCAAAACTAAGAAAAATAATTAAGTTATTTAATTTTAATTAATATTGCCATAGAATTAAATAGTTTAAGTACTGATTTATTTTATATCAATATATCATTATTCCTAATTTAAGGAACATTTTTTCACTAATGAGTGTGACTTAAATTGTTAATAAATTAATGGGTGCATCAATTAGTGAAATGCTTGAGTGTGTCGTTAGTAAACTTTATAATAAGTTAATCATATAAAAGAAAAATATAATTAACACGTTTTTTACTATAAAAATTTTAAAAAACACATTTGAAAAGAATCTATGTTTCTATAATTAGAACAAGAGAAATGTATCATCATTTCTTATATAAAAAATCACACATAGCATTATTTTTGTACCTGATACAGTTATATTTATTTTTATCTATAAAAAATATTATATATATATAATATTAAAGTTTTTTTTATATTTTATACATGTAAAAAATTTAAATTTATTTATTAAATAAAAAAATTTCTTGGCCCCCTCGAGCAAATTTCTTACTCCATTCCTAACTAGATCAACACTTATTTGTTCGCTAAATTAAACATTATTCTTTCACATATGTAAACGTAGCGAAATTTTATATTATTGTACTAAACCTAACTTTATTTCTTTTAAGTATATGGTTTTTTATATATGTTTTTTTAAGTATATATGAGTTGATATAAGCGGTAAAAAAATTTGAGAGTAAGTTTAAATTCTTTTTATATAATTGGATACCTAGAGGATGCCTTCTCATTTTATCACTTCTAGTCTATCTATATAATAAAAGAAGATTATGTTGGAACAAGTGTCACTCACTCATAAAAGTTAAAACTTTCTAATTGTAGCCCCTTTTTGATAAGTACACTTCACTTTTTCCAAATTGAAACTTACTAATTACATCTTCATCTTGATAAGTCCCTCAATTTTACTTGCTAATTACACCCACATATTGATAAGTGCACTCCAATTTTTCCTTTTAAATCTTAAATACTCATTATATCATTTCTTTCATCTCTCTCATGCATTCTCTCTTTAACGCGTAGACAACGATACTACCTATGTACAAAGAATATCATACTAGTCAATATTATTTTCATATTTCCTTCTAGAGAGACTTCGACGATATTATCTATGTACGCAGGGTATTGTACTAGCCAGTTACAAAAGTATATTCCAATCTTTCCTTTTAAATCTTAAATACTCATTATATCATTTTTTTAATCTCTTTCACACGTTCTCTCTTTAAAGCGTAGGCAACGATATTACCTATGCACGCAGGGTATCGTACTAGCCAATATTATTTTCATCTTTCCTTCTAGAGAGACTCCAGTGGTATTACTGTGTACATAGGGTATTGTACTAGCCAGTTACAAAAATATAAAATTCCAATATTATTTTCATTTTTCCTTTTGGAGAGACTCTAAACCATCGGTGATATAGTAATTTCGCTCTTATTTACTTGACAGTTGTCTAGAAACTTGCTAAGTGCAGTGATTTCCTTTCATTTTATGTTATGATTTTCACAATCTTCTCTTTTGTGTCCTTCATCTTTCTCAATGTTGTTGGTTCTCACCTCAATTGGCTGAGTCTAATTATTGGCATATTTGCACAGGTGTGACAAGAGATGGAACCATAAGTGGATCAATTGCTTAAGGTCTGATTTCAACATAGGTATATCATCACAAGAATAAAAAAATATTATTGAACTTTACTTCTTTCTTTCTCTTATTTTTGTTGCACATCCAATTTGTCATTAATAAACTATGCTAGATCTTGCACTTTTTTAAATATCTTTTCAGTTTAGATGATATGTTGTCATAGCTACCTTTTTAAGAATTATATGTATTCAAATATCTTCCTTATGAGATATTGCTTTAGCTCTATGCACCATCAAAAAATGATAAAAAAAATATATTGATAATTATGTATGGTATATTATTCCTTTTTGTATTTTTTTCTATTCTACATTTTATTTTATTCTTTAACATTTTTAATATTAAATAATTTATGTTTACCAAAATAATAACATTTAGTTAATATATATTATAAAATAATAGTTTGATTCTTTGTTATAGGACGATCAAAGTTAATTAATTTAAATTATTATTAATAATATCATAAATTAAAATAATTTTATTTAACATTTTTAATATTAAATAATTTGTGTTTACCAAAATAATAACATTTAGTAATATATATATATATATATATTATAAAATAATAGTTTGATTCTTTCGATTTTAATGTTGGGTCTTCATATCTACAACTTAAGCAAATGTTGCTCCAAGTTTTTTTTTATTATTTATTTCACTTTCTTCCACCTTCAATTTTTTTTGTGCGAAGAATTTCAATTAATTATTTGCACTTTGTGAAAAAAAAAAAATGACAGGACAAAGCCATCAAGAGGTTTTTGGTTAGGAACATTGTTGAACAAAATGCAGTCAAAGATTTCTAGGAAGCATATGTCTATGAACATAATTTTTTAATGCATTATTTATTTATTTTTAGGAAAATTCACATTTGTTTATGTTGTTTATTTGTTTTTTTTTATTGTTTATGTGCAAAATATGTGTTTCATCACTCAATAATGACGCCTTTCAAATTGTTAATATACTTATGTTATATGGAAGATATATATCTTTTGGAACTACTTTTAATTTGATTTCGTTTTCCCTTTTACTCAAAAGTGCATCATAATTCTATCAATCTCTCTCAATTTTGTTTAGAATTTTTTCTAGTGAATTTTTGCAAATATTATAATGTTTTGGTTTTGTAAATTTATGAGCTAAATAGACAGCGTTATTTTATAAAATATATTATATATTTCAATCTTTTTAGTTTTGATTTTTATTTACTAAGCTCTATCCAATTATAACTAAATGTATATAATTATATTATAGATTTAATTTTACAACTTACTGGCACAGTCCGCATATATAATGTACTAGTAAAAAAGAAAAGAAAAAAATCATTTCTTATAACTGTTTACTAGTCCTTTAAGGGTGAATAATACGATCCTTTACACCTCAATGAAAAAGAAACCATTAAATCCTCCGCCCCCACCCACCCACACACTATAAAGATGCATGATATCCATAGTCCTTGACGTTTGACAACTTACATATAGATTATTTTTTGCCCAAATGTTACTCGCTTCACTTTTTCTTACAAATTTGTTCCCTTAGTTTTTAAATTATGCAACTTTAATTATTTACTAACTTTGATATTTAATATTGAATGAAAATATGGACATGACAAAGTTAATTTTTCTCTTAAATATTACCCTAAAAAAATATTTCTCTTAAATATTAAAATTGCATAATTAAAATGATGTGAATCGTATTCGTATTTAAATGAAAAGACTAACAACAACCCTTCCCTATCTCTTATAAGCAATGCAATAGGAGGCCATACATTCCTAATTTTGTTATGGTGTTTGTTTGGAATAATTTAGATTATAGACTCTAAATTATATATACGCCAATATTTGTAAAAATATATTGGAGACACACTTATCATTTGGTAGTAAAAAATATGAGCCGAAAATTTTCTGTTCCTTTTTTATCATAAAAGAGTCTAGGCATAGAGTTAAAAATTAGGCTTGAAACATTATTCCAGAT
Source organism: Glycine tomentella (assembly GCA_007407185.1). Taxonomy (NCBI): domain Eukaryota; kingdom Viridiplantae; phylum Streptophyta; class Magnoliopsida; order Fabales; family Fabaceae; genus Glycine; species Glycine tomentella. The sequence continues at coordinate 545,096 of PYAF01006020.1, read as the reverse complement.
AAAATTCCAGATGGATACTTCATGTCAAACATATTCTGGATCAGATTTATACCATTTCATGCAGAAGACAAACAGAGAACTACAATCAAGTGTGAGTTACAACTAATAGGGAAGCAGAAAGAAAAAATCTGAAACAAGAGATTATTATAGCCATGTTTCATAGTTGAAGCCTTGTTTGTGTTCATCTTCTAATGTTAGCGAACGATCTCTAGCAGCAGGAAGACAAGGTAGCTTCACATAAATATCATCCTTTACATCATTAATGGTACCTCTACATGAGAAAATAGATTTGCTTAAACTAAAGTTAGATCCAATACCATCCTTTTTGTTCTTCCTTGGCACCTTGTAGTTCTTCTCACTTTTGGTACATTCCTTGTATGCCACAAGAAAAGGGTCTTCTTGCCATCTAAATCCCTTTTCCTTCTCAGAAGTGCTTCTTCGAGGCAGTTGTAATAGACAAGGAGGCAGAGGAATCTTCTTGTTCTCTTGAATTTCCAACATTCTCCTTGAGTTGCTCAAATGGGTAGGAGCTAGTGGTGGTGGTGATAAGGGTGAACATGATTTTTGATTGATCCCCATGTTGTTTAGAGGGAAATCATTATTGGGGGTCTTACAAACCCCGGGTTTGTCTTCCCATGAAAAGGGTATGCTTCCATGTGAATGAGACTTCCTATGACTCATCTTATTAACATGACCAATTAGAAAAAAATATGGTTCAAATGATGGAGAAGGAGTAAGAGAATGGGGCTTTAAAGCTATTCTTGTGTGGTTTGTATTCCATAACAGTTAATGATATCTAAAGGGCAAGCAGGTAGAGCGTGTAGAGGAAGCTAATTATTGCTTTTAAAATAATTAAAGGAAGCACACATAATGGTAGCGAAGAAAAATAAAAATAAAAATCGTACGTCAAATTTTTGGTCTTGAGGTTTTAATTTTCCATAATGGTGGCTAATTAGGAGTTAAGGAGAGATATTTGTGTCAAGTTTATATGTTACTACTTGCAAGTTGCAATGACAATTCAATATTGATTTATGGGTAGGTGGAATGGATGATGGATTAAATGACCGATGATATTTCAACTATATATAATGTTTTTGTATCATATACGTACACCTTGTCTTTTGGTGTCGTTTGAAAGGTCAAACGGTGCCATCCTATTCAATTTGAAGATAAAGGAATCCATATCGTTCTCTCCCACTCTTAGGTCACTTTCTTAGAATTTAGCAGTTTTCCGCAATAATTTTCATCAATAATATGTAGATTATACATCGTGTTTGTGCAGCTCCTTTCCTACTTGTGGAAACTGAGTGGTACGTAATACTAACACATGCAA
>PYAF01006020.1:521535-534700 GCA_007407185.1 Glycine tomentella | reverse complement strand
AAACATTAATTGTGATTAATCATATGTAATGTAATAAAATCTACCCATAGGAATTTTATTATATTTGTATGACTAATTAGGATAAAATATCAGGTTATATTTCTTAATTTACCCACAGGAATTAAGAAGAATAATTATTATAATTTGATAGTTTTATGATAAGTTTGAATCTAATTTGAGTAGAACTTTAGCCCATAGGCAAGTTTTATGTCACTAGGTTCATAAACTAATACATGTTTTAGATTGGTAAAAACATTATATTTATTTAGTCTCAAATTTTGGATATTGAAAATGTATGTTTGAATTTCAGTTAATCAATTTGGAAACATTTCTGATATTAAGTGTGAAATTCCCAAATTAAAAGGGGACAATTATAAGGTTTGGAAAGAGAGAATTCTTCTACATTTAGGCTGGATGGATAGTGACTACGCTATTAGGAAAACTGAACCACTGGGTATTAATGAAACTAGCACTCCAAATGCTATTAATCTTTATGAAAAATGGGAGAAATATAATCGTGTCTCTGTGATGTTCATAAAGACTTATATATCTGCTAGTATCCGTAGTTCTATTAATCAGCATGAAAAGGTCAAGGATCTTTGAAGGCCATTAATCAATTTGTTACATCTGATAAGGCCCTTGCCAGCACCCTTATAATGCAATTTTCATCCTTAAAGCTCAATAGGATAAAAGGAGTGCATGATCACATCATGCGTATGAGGGATATAGTGGCTTAACTAAGAAATTTGGAAGTTACCATGTCAGATTCTTTCCTAGTACACTACATTTTATGTACTTTACCTATGCAGTATGCCCCTTTCAAAATCTCCTATAACACACATAAGGATAAGTGGTCAATTAATGAACTATTGACTATGTGTGTTTAAGAAGAAGAAAGGTTGATAATGGAAGAGGGTGAAAAGGTATACATGACTACTCAGGGAAAGAAGAAAGAGGATCAAGCCAGGAACAAGGGCAAGATTCCTGCTCAGCCAGTCATTAAGAAAGAGTCAAAGTGTTTCTCTTATAAGAAGAAGGGACACATGAAGAAAGACTGCTCAAAGTTTAAGAACTGGTTTGACAAGAAAGGTACTCCATTTACTTTTGTTTGTTATGAATCTAATATGGTTAATGTTTAATCATAACACATGGTGGCTTGATTCTGGTTCTATAATCCATGTTTCTAATACCTTGCAGGGTATGGAAAACCTAAGGAAGCCAATAGGAATTGAGCAGTACATCTATTCAGGAGACAAGATGAGCACACATGTGGAAGCCATTGGGACATGCAATTTAGTCTTAAGCAGTGGATTTATTTTTCATTTATAAGATATTTTATGTTCCAATTTTTTCTAAGAACTTAATTTCTGTATCAAGACTTGCACCATTGGGTTTTTCCTTTAATTTGTCGAATTTTGGTTTTACTTTAATTAATAAATCTGGAATTATTGGTTCCGATACATTACTTGATGGACGTTACTTTATTGAATTGCAAAATAATGCTGCTTATAATTCTATGCATGTTTCTGTCTGGTTAAAACGATGTGTTCTGAATGAGGAATCCTCTATGTTGTGGGACCGAAGATTAGGACACATCTCTATCGAGAAAATTAAGAGATTAGTAAATGAAGGGGTACTTAGTACTTTGGATTTTGCTGATTTTGATACTTGTATAGATTGCATTAAGGGTAAGCAAACTAACAAGTCTAAGAAGGGTGCAAAGAGGAGCTCAAATCTATTAGAAATCATACATACATATAGTTGTTGTCCATACATGGACGCAAGTAGTCCGAAATATTTTATCACTTTCATAGACGATTTTTCACGATATATGTATCTCTACTTACTTCGTTCTAAAGATGAAGCTTTAGATGCTTTTAAAGTTTTTAAAGCCGAAGTGGAGAAACAATGTGGAAAGCAAATTCAAATCGTGAGATCCGATAGAGGTGGTGAATACTATGGTAGATACACGGAGAATGGACAAGCACCTGGTCTATTTGTGAAGTTTCTTCAAGAACATGAGATTGTTGTCCAATACACTATGCCTGGTTCTCCAGATCAAAATGGCATTATAGAAAGAAGAAACCGAACATTAATAGACATGGTGCGAAGTATGCTTAGTAGTTCCAAGCATCCTAAGTCACTGTGGACTGAAGCACTAAAGATGGCAGTGTATATATTAAACCGAGTTCCAACCAAGGTTGTCTCCAAGACGCCTTTTGAGTTATTCAAAGGTTGGGAACTGAGTTTGTGACATATACGTGTTTGGGGATGCCTGTCTGAAGTAAGAATTTATAATCCACAAGAGAAGAAACTAGACCCAAGGACTATTAGTGGGTATTTCATTGGATATGCTGAAAGGTCCAAAGGGTATAAATTCTATTGTCCATCACATAGCACTAGGATTGTGGAATTGAGAAATGCAAAATTTCTTGAGAATGACTTAATCAGTGGGAGTGGTCAATATCAGGACATTACTCCTGAAAAAGATCACTGTGAAGCCCAACCCTCTGACTCAAGTGACAGATTGATTGTCAGACACACACCTCAAGCTCAAATGGGTGTTAGACAACCAATAATTGAAAATTCACAAACTGTTGAAAATGATCCTATAGATCGATCAAGTTGCAAACAAGGAACAACAAGTTCCTCAAGAAGATAATGAAGCAACATTAAGAAGGTCTACTAGAGTCAAACGGCCAGCAATTCCTGGTGATTATGTGTTGTATCTGCAAGAATCGAACTACAACATTGGAGCCGCAAATGATCCTGAATCATTTCATAAGCCATGAGTTGTAAGGAATCAAACTTATGGTACAATGCTATGAAAGATGAGATGGATTCTATGACATCTAATCAAGTCTGGGATCTCATTGAGTTGCTTAATGGTGTAAAAGCCATTGGATATAGATGGGTTTTTAAAACAAAGAAAGACTCACAAGGCAACATTGAGAGACATAAGGCAAGACTGGTTGCCAAAGGGTTCACTCAAAAAGAAGGAATTGACTACATGGAGACATTTTCTCCTGTATCTAAGAAAGATTCTTTCTGAGTAATTATGGTATTAGTAGCTCATTTTGACTTTGAGTTACATCAAATGGATGTGAAAACAACATTCCTTAATGGTTATTTAGAGGAAGAGGTTTACATGAAATAACCTGAAGAATTCTCCTTTAGTGATAAAAGACACTTAGTTTGCAAGCTTAATAAATCCATCTATGGATTAAAACAAGCGTCCCACCAATGGTATCTAAAATTTCATGAGGTCATCACTTCATTCGATTTTGAAGAGAACATCATAGATCATGTATATACCAAAAGGTCAGTGGGAGTAAGACTTGTTTTCTTGTGTTATACGTGGACGATATTTTACTTGCAACTAATGATAAGGATTTGCTATATGAGGTGAAACAGTTTCTCTTAAAGAACTTTGATATGAAAAATATGGAAGAAATATCTTATGTCATTGGCATTAAGATCCATAGGGAAAGATCTCAAGACATTTTTGGTTTGTCTCAAGAGACCTATGTTAACAATTTTAGAGAGGTTTAACATGAAAGATTGTTCACCAAGTGTAGCTCCCATTGTGAGTTACTGCCCGAAAAATGATTTTGAGCGGGAACACATGAAGAATATTCCATATGCTTCAATTGTTGGAAGTCTTATGTATGCTCAGGTTTGCACCAGACCTGACATTGCATATGCTGTTGGAGTTTTGGGATGATATCAGAGCAATCCATGTATTAACCATTGAAAAGCTGCAAAGAAAGTGATAAGATATCTTCAAGGAACAAAATATTACATGCTCATGTACAGACAGACTGATTGTCTGGAAGTGATTGGCTACTCAGATTTAGACTATGCTGGTTGTGTTGATTCACGAAAATCAACATCTGGTTATATCTTTATGCTAGCTGGTGGAGCTGTATTTTGGAGAAGTGGCAAGTAGACCTTGATTGCCACTTCTACTATGGAGGCTGAGTTTGTTTCATGTTTTGAGGCTACCTCGCATGGTGTATGGTTGAAGAGTTTCGTGTCTGGACTTAGAGTTATGGACTCTATTTCTAGGCCCTTAAAAATGTACTGTGACAACTCTAATGTGGCATTCATGGCTAAGAATAACAAAAGTGGAACTCGAAGTAAACACATTGACATTAAGTACTTAGCCATAAGAGAACGTGTTAAAGAAAAGAAAGTGATCATTGAACACATTAGCACTGGGTTGATGATTGTCGATCCTTTAACTAAAAGCATGCCACCAAAGAATTTTAAGGATCATGTAGTACGAATGGGACTTGGTTCCATGATATGATTTCATTGTTAGCACATTTGTTATTTTGAAACTTTCATTTAGTTTGATATTTTCTCATATGGTTTTGTGCACATATTCATTTATTTATTTTGAGAAATGTCACTAAGCCTTGATCTGGAATAAATATATGATTTATTCATTAAGTTGATAGCTAGCATTTAGAGACTTTATATATCGTGGTACATGGAAGATAATATTCGCTATTAAAAGACCTATCGCCATGACTCGTATATTTTGTTTCTTCTTATGACTAATGTTGGGTTAAATGAACCAAGTAGGAGAATGTTGGTTTCCCGTTTCCATAAAGATAATTTGTAAAGATAAGAGCATAACCTTTTCCATAAAAATAGGAATGTTTAGATATGCTCTATTTTTTAGTTTCTATCTTTTTGGGGAAACTGTTTCTGTATGTGGTCCATTTACTGGTCACGTTCACCCACTAACCCATTATCTTATCCCATAGAGGTTGAACTCTCTGATGGTCAGAACTCTATAAATAGAACTGGGCACTCTCTATTTTAGATCACCAAGCCTACTCCTCTCTTCAGAAAACACACCATCGAGTTTGAGCGAGTGAGGGTCTGGAAAGCTAAAACTTTGAAGGTTACTTGAAGGTCGATAACAATCATTGGAGGTAGGTACCTCTAAAATTTATTTTTCTTTTATGCTTCCGCTGTTTGATCTGAACCTGTTATTTATGTTTGTTAACATGTTCAAACCAATATTATATGTTTTACAATATGCCTATATCGTTTGCCTTCATCATATGTCTGAGTCCATTTACTCTTGGGGATTTGGTCTAGCCAATCTACTGCTTGTGAAAACTCTTATCGCATTGCGAGCAACTTTGCCTCAAATCGTAGTTTCCTCAACTCATATCCTATGGAAAAAAACAAAATAAAATATCAAATATGGTGAACAAGTAATAATACAAGAATTTTTTATCATGAAATGGTTAGAAGCTTACCCATATTGATGACTTGTTTTTTAATTCAACATTTTTAAATTGTTTGCTAAAATTTGATGCAATGTGGCAAATTCAGTAGATAGAAGATACAATTGGTCCAATCCACCCAATTCGTTCTGATCGCAAAGTTGCTAGCAAACCGGTTCCCCTATCTAATATAATACACACATTTGGTTGAGGTGTAACATATCTCCTTAAATAATAAAAGAATCACATCCAAGCTTCTTTGCTCTCGCTCTCAACAATTGCAAAAGCAATTGGAAAAAGGTTTCTACTATCATCTTGTGCAATGGTAGTCAACAGAGTACCATGATACTTTCCAGTTAAAAATGTTCCATATACTTGCACAATTGGCTTGCAATATTTAAAGTCTTCAATACATGACTTAAAAGTCCAAAATACACTATTAAGAATCATTTTAGAAGAGTCATCCTCACCATCCTCCACTGAAGTGAATGTTTTGTATCTAACAATTGTACCTGGTACAAAGTATGTAACAACTCTCATCCATACATGCATATAACTATATGATTGCTCCTCAACAACAACAACAACAACGAACACGTGATCATCCTAGAACAAGAGGAGGAAGAGGTGGTAGAACAAGAAGAACAAACCCATCAACAAATTTAGTGCAAGAAGATGAAAGACCTCGACGCGTATCTAGAAGAACTCGTTGTGGGATATCATCCCACTATTAATTTTTTTTCTTAAATGAATGTCTAATGTATTTCAATTTAATTTGTTAAATACAAGCCTTTATATTACAATTATTGTTAAAAAAATTAATTAACATTAATGTGTCAAATGATTAATTAAGATAATGATAATTGTAAAAATTAATTAACAAAATAAAAAAATCTATTATTTTATATATTATAAGTTTTTATTAATAACAAAATATTTTCATCTAACAATAAGTATTTTAAAATATGATAAAATTTAATTATAACATAATTTACTAAAATTTTAAATAAAATAATATAAAAATTACATACAAAATATTAAACCAATTTTCAATAATTAAAAATACTTTCATATTTAAATAATTAAATTAAACTAATTTCTATAATTTTTATAAAGCATACACAATATTTTAAAAAAATTGAAGAAATTTTCAAATAAAAAGAATTATTAAGTTAACAAGAATTTGAAAAAAAAAATGGTCTCATACTTCTCAGAAGTCATAGGACCCAAAAGAAAAGAAAATGATATACAACTTTAAAGTTATAACCATTATAATAATAACAAAATACGACTTATAAGTAGTAAATTTACGACTTATCGTAAATATATTTACAATTTCTTCATGAATATTAAAGTAGATTTAAAGGAAAAAAATCATTGAAGTCATATAATTTTGTACAAATTGAGTTAAAAAAATTAAAAAAAAAAAGTGAGACAGGTGGTACGACTACTGAATTAGAAATCGTATTATCTATTACAACTTACCATGATTTGGTAATATTTTAAAAATTACCCTTAAATAGTAAATATTTTTTTTTACCCCTCTTATGTCAAAAACCCTTTTTTGATTCTTGTATTTCAGCCAAAATTAATTTATTCTTTGTATTTTCAAATTAATCATTTTAATTCGATTCTTAAAAAGAATGTTAAAAGTTGATTCAAAAATATTGTAAGAAGAATACTTTTATATTTATATATATATATATATATATATATTGGTAGAGATAAAAATCAATATCATTGATTAACTTTTTACATTGTATTTGAATATACATATACATATTATTAAGAAAATTTTAATAGTGGGAGCAATTACCCCCAACATCCACCAAGTGGATCCGTTGTTCCTGCTTAAAATTATCATCAGTTGGATTAGTTCTTAAAAATCACCATGTATATGACTTTTAAAATTACCATTATTATAAAAATCAACAATATCATGCTATGGGATAATTTATAAAAATCAATAATAGTTTTTTTTTACATAAAACAAGATAAATTAATAAACAGGTAAAAAAGAGTAATAATTTTATAAAATTAATCTTATTATCACCGTCAATTTATTTATAAAATTTATTTTTCATCGTTAATATTTAAACGATATAAATAAAGAAAACAATTTTAGATTGAAAGATAAAATGATAAATGTTTTAAGATTTTTTTTATATGAGAATTATTATAAAACGGAAGGAGTAAACAACACTGTAAAACTCTTTACATTTTTTACATATTTAAATTTAAATTTATATTATTAATCACTAAAAATTGTCAAATTTTTAAACTAATTTGATAATAATGATAACAATTACAACAAGGCGAGTTTCTTATAACTTAAACCAAATAATAGCACATAAAAATTAGATCAAAATCATTTTAGAAAAAAATCAACTCATGTTCGGTATTACGGCTTGGCGTGGAGGTGGCTCTGTGCTTTGAGAGACTGAATCTCATTTACAGAGACAGCATCGATCTTCTTCCACAGTTTCCCCCACCAAATCTACGTTAGGGTTCGTCTTCATTTCGAGTTCAACAACTTCGCCAACCACGCCATGGCAACCCTTCAATCTCTGCGACCTTCTTTCCGTCCATCAATCCCACCCCTAAATTCTCACACTTTCCCAGCCACTCGCTTTAACTATTCCTCCAAATTGATTGACTCAAAGAGTGTCAGCGTCACCCTCAGACACTATCATTTTTCCCAGGGTTTCGGCTTCCAATTCGGAGTATAGTCCCCAAATCGCGGAAAATCTCGGTGACGTTACCATTTTCACCGTTGCGGAGAGCCTATAAGGTTCAGTGATCTCTGGGATCAGAACCAGGTCAGCATAGCTCTTATTCATTTGTAAAACCTTTCATCTTTATCACCATATTTTAACTCCTTTGTTTCACCATACATGACAAATCATAGATTGGGATGACCTGGGATCAGAACCAGGTCAGCATAGCTTTTGGGTACTCATTATGTTGATTGAGATTTTTGTTTGGGTCACATGATATCGGTGCAGAGTATCCACCAGCTTTGCTACGGACTAGTGATCCTGACGTACCACCTTAGTGCAGTCTTCCATCCCAACCACGGTTTTTTTTTCAATCCACAAGTCAACCACGGTTTTGAAATAGCTAGTATAAATTGGTTTGTTGGTTCTTACGCTGTGTGTATGTGCTCTTTTCTATTGCGTGTTTTAACTTGAGGTGAAGCCAACGGCCAACCTTTAGGAGTGGACTTATTGAAATTATGCGTTGACTTTTTGAGCATGGGTGATTGATTAGCTAGGAAGCACGGATGTTTCTGAATGCTAGCCTTTTTGTGTCAAAACTGCATAAAAATTTCAAACACCAAGAAAGGAATAAAGAGAGAAGAGAGATACAAGTATAAGTATGATAAGTAATATAATACGATAAGAGAAATAAACAGGTAGTGATAGAGATCGTTTGACTTTGATACATAGAAGTGTCTATATATCATCCCTCTTTTTATAAAGGAAAATGTTTGATGGACACCCAATATGTTATCCAACACTTAGAGAGAGAGAGAGAGAGATAAATATAGGTATGATAGGGTTTATGATGTGATAAGAAGAGAGAAATAAGAGGTGTTGGTGGGATGTTTAAAAAAAAGAGGTGTTTATGATCATTACTCTTTTATAATTTTGTTTTTAAGATTAATTTTATATGTTGTATTAAGGTGTGTTGTTCCTTAATGATTTTTAAAATTTGTCGTATTTCTGTATCTTGGTCTTGTGACCTTTGTTACTTGTATCCATGCTTCTTGAGTGATTAGTCTTAATTCTTGCAGGGAGTAGCTGTGGTGGCAATGTTGAGGCACTTTGGATGCATTTGCTGGTAACTGATCTTCACCTATGGTCAGCAATCAAGATTTGTTTGAGCGATAGTTCTTCTAATTTATGCCTTGTCTGCTATTGTTCTAAGCTGGGAATTTGCTTCAGTCTTGAAAGAATCCAAAGCAAGGTTTGCTTCAGCTGGAGTCAAACTAATTGCAGTGGAAGTTGGTACTCCCAATAAAGCCCATCCTTGCTGAATGAGTAATTTCTTTGTGCTCATTTGTCATTTCAGTGTTTTCCTAGCAAAGTACATGCTTTAAAAATTAATAAAAAATAAAGCAAGAGACAATCCATACAAGTCATCTTTTTTGAGGTTCTTATTTGTTGGGGTTATTTTTTTATAATCATTATTCATTATCTTATCTATTGTAAAGGACATCCCTTGTTAGTTTAGGTGAGGCATTAGATCTGGAAAGATTGATTCTGATAAAAGCTTGGAATCAACAAATGCTAATAATAAAGGTTTTAGATTGGGATGACAAATCATAGATACCCATAAAAATCTCTTACAATGAACAGAGTTTTATCTATGAAATGGTTCAATACTTAAGCCTAGGTAAATTACCCACAAATATTTTGAGGGTATGGGTGAGTTAGGATGTTGTAGTAGCCAACCCGTCCTATACCCACCCACATGCATATAAAGTTATACATTTGTTATATTTTATAATTAGGATATTAAAGATCTTTCAATATTTTTTTAGTTAAGTTAGATGTTGCATTTTCAAATTAATGCTCTTTTGTAGTTAATTTAATATTAAAAGAATATTCTTGTATTATCCTTTTGTTAGAAAAAAAAGTACATGCAAAAAGAGTATATTCCATTTCAGGAAAATGGAGATAATGGATCTACATGACTACATATGTGTGTCAGTGTGTGTACCTATTAAGTAGTGTGAACGTTATAGTTGTTGGCTTGTTGCCATGCAGGTATGGATTTGATTACAGGCCTTTTTTTTTTAAAATGCAAATGTGCACACTTGTACTTTAGTACTCTACCTAAAGCCTATCCCATTTCTGTACCATCAAGTATCATACTTATAAAAATTATTTGTAGCTATTGTCTTGAGTATATTTTGGCTGAGTGGTCTGTGTTTCAAGTTTAAATCCATTTCATTGAAGGTTTATCATTTGTGTTTTAACTTTGCTCGAGGATAGCTCATAGCAGTATGAATGGTCATTTTTATCTTGATCAGGCATAAAATCTGGATCTCAGTATATCTGAATTTTGAAGACTTTTCATGTAAAATTACCTATTTGTATAATAGTGGTATGAGCATGTTCTTGATATCAGACTGATATTTTCTGTCTTGTTATTTTCATTCAGTTACCATTTCCAATGGATTGCCTTTATGCTGATCCTGACCGCAAGGTAACATGTGGTTAGCTAGTTGAACATTCACCTAGGATTATCTTCTAGTTGAATACTGACCAATTTCACCTGCTTTCAGGCATATAATGTTTTGAACCTATATTTTGGCTTGGGCTGAACTTTCTTCCACCCAGCCAGTGTAAGCTTAGGCCTCTAACTTCTTTCACTTGCAACTATGCATGCTGATTAATATACTTTTTGTAACCTTAAAATTGATATCACAGGCAAAGGTGTTTTCGAGAATGGATGCCCTGCAGAAAGCTACCAAGAACTATACAATCGGAGCCACGCCAGATTATATAAGTGGTGTGTTGCAGCAGGTTGATACATTAATCCATTGGCAAAAAGGATGAAAACAATGTTACCTGCATTCCCTTTAGTATTGATCCATTCTTATTTTTGTCAGGGAGGGATGTTTGTGTTCAGAGAAAAGCAGCTACTCTATGCGAGGAAAGACAAAGGCATAGGTGACCATGCCCCCTTAGATGATGTTTTTGATGTCTGCTGCAAAGCTCCTGTTGCCTAATGCTGTACTTTATAAAATTTTAAATGGCATAACCCTAGGGATGTTCAATTTAAGAAGATGTGTTAGTAGATTAGATTTCTGTAAATCATATCGGTGACAACATCTATTTTGAAGCCCAATCTAAAAATATGTAGTCTATACTTTTCCCTGTGAACTCAATTTTATAGTAACAATACTTTCATTTAGAAATGGTGATCGTAATTTATGTAAATTGTTGATGTTTTAATCATTATGAATGATTATAGACTTAAATATATTTTTAGTGTTTGTAAGTTTGTACTTTTTTATTTTTGGTCCTTGTAATTTTTATTTATTTATTTTTTTAATCCCTATAAGGTTGCATTTTTTCAATTTTGGTCCATTTAAGGTTGTGTTCCCTTTTAGTCCCTATAAATTTGTGCTTTTCCAAATTTGGTTATTGTAAACTTGAAGTTACTGGACTAAAAACGAAAAATTGGAGTCTTAAATGGATTAAAATTGGAAAAACACAAACTTATATAAACTAAAATGAAAAAAAAAAAAAAAAGACTTATAAGAATCAAAATTAAAAAAACACAAACTTCCAAGAACTATAAAACCATGATTATAATGAAGTTGCAAATCGTTACATGTCTAAAACTATATTACTACATGTATATATCTACGGAGAGATTCAAAATAACAATAACCATAATGTGATTGTAATTTGTAAATATTTTTTCTCTTGGGTCATCCCCCTTTATTTTCTCTTGCTGCATCTTTGTGGGAATCTGGGAAGGTTCAAATCTCCTTTCTTGAGGTATATGTGGGGCTTTGTCGTGGTGGTTCTGGGCCCTACGTCACGTTCTTTTCCTCAAGCTGGGCTCTTTGTTTTTGGCCCAAGTTCTGTTCATGTGTCCTTAATTTATTGTGGTTGTAACATCTATTTAAAGACCAGACACCAGACATGATCGACCTATAATGATCGAGTTCCTGCATTTTTACTTTTAGTTCCTGTTATTTTTTTATTTGGTGTATTTAGTTCCTGTTAATTGAGAAAATAGGGAGGAAACGTACTGTTGATTTGACTCTTTCAATTCTTTTCGTACTAGCTGGTTGGAAATAGCTCGAGTGGTTGTAGCAAAATATTGGTACTTTCCTTTGTGTTTCGTTTTTTTTTTTTTGGTGAACATTTCCTTTGTGTTTAATGCTTGCTAGTTGCTAGAGGGTGGCTGGGGCTTGGCTACGTGCCTACGTGCATGTACTCGAGCACTGGATCTGTCACCTTAGGTGAAAGCACATGAATATTTTTATATTGCATCTTCAACATACTTTCTCTCATAAGAACCTTTTGGGCTTGCAGCATGAATAATCTATAGACCTACTTATTTTATGCTGAAATCCAACATTTTTTTAGAAAAATAAGGACGGCAAACTCTAGACCAATGAATAATTTTTTATATACATTTGTAACACCTTACAGTGCCAAATTTATTTTTTCATGGTATGACAATATTAAATATTATAGTCTTTCTATGCATCAGCAGTTGAGGGAGCAATCCCATTAAAAGTGAAAATCAAGTTTTTTGATACACATTAGTCATTGATAAAATTGATTGATATTGTGTATCTATAACATGGTAAAAAAAATAGTATTAATATACACATTATGTGCTGTAATCTACTAGAGTCTTTGTCTGAATAACTAGTAGACTTTGGTTTTCCGATCATCTTTACAATGTGAAAGCGCCTGTTATCTTTTAAGAAGATAAATAAATAATATCATTCGTTGATAAGAAAATTAATGGTTGGTATTTTAATATACGTATGATTTATTATGTATGTGTATATAATATTAAGTGATAATTTTTTCATCATTGACTGGGATTATATACTGAGAATAAAGTAAGCTATATACTGCAGGGGAGGAGAATCGTTGTCTCTAGACATGGGCGGACCGAAGTAGTAGAGAAGGGGGGCAAGTGCCCTCCCTTGAATTTGTCCATAAAATTACCTATATACCCTTCATTTTTATTATTTTTTCCAAAATATCCTAGGTCTTAAAATTTGAGAGTAGTTTTTAATTTCCCTTTTCTTCTCTCATTTTGTTTTCACCTTCACATTCCGCTTCCTCTCCAAGACAATGTATGTATTGATTATATTGTCCAAAATTCTGCCCCCCTTAAATTTTTCCATTAAAATTTTAATATATTCTTAGCAC
>PYAF01006020.1:500826-521435 GCA_007407185.1 Glycine tomentella | reverse complement strand
AATAAATTTATTTCATTGTTCTATTTAATTCAGAACAATAATTTGGTCTGACTATTTGTTTGTTCCTTTAGATTATGGTTTATAATTGTTTGTTTCTTTAAATTTTCTTTACAAAAAAAAATTCGGGAGCATTGTCCTCGAACCCCCAACACTAAATATGTGGACATAGATAAATTTTCCTGAGTTTGCTACTAGTGCCTCCCCTTGATTATTTTTCTGGATCCGCCACTGTCTCTAGATACAGCATCTCAGAATAAAATGAGGGCAGGGATACATTTACGGGGTCTAACCCGATTGGGTTGGGATAGTAATTCTTTTTCAGACATTTTACATTGTTTAGATTAAATCCATTAATAAGCCAGAAATGGCTACATGTATTGTGGGGTGAGTACAAAGTAAAAGGACATAAGAAATAAAAGAATGTATCCACTATACATTGCCTTCCTGTTGTAGCTGATATATGATAGGCGCCTGTGAGTGAGTCCAATCTAGGGCGAAAGCTTTGGCTTTTTCTGTTGTTAATTTGAAAGAACAATCCCTAGCAACCATCCCATCGTATGTATATTCGAATTTCAAAGGGATTCCCCTGTTATGCACCTCTTTAGTCTCTTTCAGACAATATGAAATCCTAGGAATGTGAATGAGTTATAAGAAAAATGTTTCTTCTACAATCTTGAGTTGTCTACAACTTAAGAGAAAAAAAAAGATAAGAGATAAATGATTGATTTGATTGATGATGTAATGTGATAAGAAAAGAGAGATAGAGAAAAAAGATATTTGTTGAATGAATGTTTAAAATTTTGATTTGTTAAAATATAATCATTGGAGTTATAAGATTTGTACACCCAATTTCTCTTGCAACCTATTTCCACTTTTCTCTTTCATATTTTAATATTTTTTTTTCATTTTTTCATTATATCATTTATCATATTTATCAGTTTCTCTCTCTCATTTTTTTTTCTCTTTATTAGTTCATTCTTCTATTTATCCATACATCACAAATTGATGCTGTACATTTAACTTTATCCAATTTAAATTTAGCTTGGGATAAGCTTATAAAAAGAGAGACTATTCTTATGAAGATATTTAGTTATCACAAGAAATGAGAAATTATATATCTAGCTCATATAGTATGAGTTTGGCTGTGTTAAAACTCATGTTTAACGGAAAAACACATATTCCAAGACACAAAAGTTAAAGTCTTGTATGAGAAGCTTTTTATTTTTCCAACACCAGTTGCTCTATTGCAAACACACATATAATCATAGGTTATAATTTCTTTCAATTTTGATTATTTGTGTATAGTTGTATAATCAGTGTTCTCACAATATTCGCTTATACATCTATACATATATATAATGACTTTTCTTTCATGGTGTAAGAAAATCTAACAGGTCTCCACTGCAGGGCTATGACTAATCTAGACTAGGTAGTCACCTTGCCTATGTGAAAACAAGGATAAAAGGGTGGTGGATCCGTGGATGGGTGTTTATACCGTAAGTTATATAGATTATAGAAGGTACAAATTCCTTGGATAATAATTTGAAGTAGAATGAATGATCGAGGGTAAAAGGGAAAAAAGGAAATGTTGAATGTTGTGGTCAGCAAAGTAGTCATAAAAGAGATTCTCATCCAAGGGTACGACATGCCCACATTAATGCCGAGAGAAGAAAGAGGGAGGAAATTGACTGGGCGTAGTAGTAGTAGTAGGGTAAAGTCAAGTAATAAGGAGAGAGATGATGCACAGAAAAATGCCATTGGGTTCAATGAAAATTAAAGGGGTTACTTAAATACTCGCCCCTCAGAAAGAGAAAGTGCACAAGGACCTTTTTCATCTCATGCATATTATACACTATAGCATTGACAGGGTTCTGTGGTAGCAACAGATTAGTTGCTATCCAATTTCACTTTTTCTGTTGACTCCCTTATGCTTCTTTTCGCAATGGTATTTAGTTGCATTTGTTTAGATTCCATGTTCCCACGGGATACCATATATCTCAGTCTCATTCTCACCTCCTCTTTCTTTTTACTTCCCTTAAAATCAACACAACCGAAATTGGTTTGCTTTATCTACCAACTTGAAAAGGCTGTGATTCCAAAATGCAATTTTTCCTGTGTTCACATTGTTAATGGCGAGCTTTTTAAATCTTCTAACTAACCACCACTAGATTCAAGCTAAGGTGGTCATATACCAATCAATTTTAATTACTTGAAATGGTTTTATTTTGACAAATTAAGTAATGCCAAGAAGTAATGACACCATTTTCACCCCCATAGAAAAAGACATACTATATTTTACCATTTATTTGGGACACAACTTTTCAAATGATAGGTAGAAAAGCCTTGTATTAGTTGTAGATAGTAGATATTATAATTATTATTGGTTGGGGTTATAGCAGAAACCCAACCCCTATTACCTCGTTAAAATTATTATTAATATTACCATGTTACTTAATTTATTCCCTATATAATTTCTCTGAAGACTCACATTAATAACCTCCAAGCATTTTGTAAAAGCAGTAGCAAAGGAATTAAAATCACAGTAGAAGGAGAGGCAAGAAATAAACTAGTGTTGAAATGTGACTATTTTATAATCCTAGGAGAATCAAATTTGTACTTTTAGAGCTTCTTGCATTGTTAAATTCATCACAGTAGCTCTCATTAAAAGCTGAAAATGTCTTGTGCACATGGAATGGAACCATGTTTGTGGCGAAATGTGCATCAGAAAGTGACAGGATGCATACCCATCATACTGCATCCATAAAGAAAGCAAGTCCAAATCACCATCATACTGCAGACATAAAGAAAACAACTTCAACAAACTTAGCCGGCAGACGGCCAATCCTAGATGCAAGAAGCATAATAGCATATGTTGCAAAGAATATTCCTTATCCTAATTAATGATGTGACAAAAAATAATGAGCAACAACAACATAGGATAATTTGATATTAAAATTAGTATCCTTATTATTTTTATTATTATTTTATCTGATTCCATCTATATAAGAGGATGAGAACCTAAGTATTCAAAGCACAACAAAAATGAGTGACCGCAAAATCGTTCT
Organism: Glycine tomentella; assembly: GCA_007407185.1. Taxonomy (NCBI): domain Eukaryota; kingdom Viridiplantae; phylum Streptophyta; class Magnoliopsida; order Fabales; family Fabaceae; genus Glycine; species Glycine tomentella. The sequence goes on along the minus strand of PYAF01006020.1, from coordinate 518,370 downwards.
AGTGACTGGCTGTGCCAAAGGTGGCATTGGCTATGAATACTGCAAGGCATTTGCTGAGAAAAATTGCCACGTCATTGCCTCTGACGTCTCAACGCGGATGCAAGACATGTCAGACTTGGAGTCAGATCATAACATAGAGACACTTGAGCTTGATGTGTCCTGTGATCAAAGTGTGTCCTCAGCAGTGGCCACTGTTATATCAAAACATGGTCACATAGATATTTTGATTAATAATGCTGGAATAGGTAGCACAGGGCCATTGGCTGAGTTGCCACTTGATGCAATCAGAAAGGCTTGGGAAATCAATACACTGGGGCAACTAAGAATGACGCAACATGTGGTGCCTCACATGGCTATGAGAAGAAGTGGTAGCATAGTGAATGTTGGCAGTGTGGTTGGTTATGTGTCAACCCCTTGGGCAGGGTCTTATTGTGCTAGCAAGGCTGCAGTGCAGGCCATGTCAAACAGTTTGAGGCTAGAACTAAGGCCTTTTGGGGTCAATTTGGTTCTAGTTTTGCCTGGCTCTGTGAGGTCAAATTTGGGGAGGGCCAATTTGGAGAGATTGGGTAATTATGAGTGGAAGCTTTATAAGGACTTTAAAGAGGTCATTGAGGAGAGAGCTAGAGCTTCTCAGGGTGACAAAGCTACTGATGGTAGAGTTTTTGCTAGACATGTGGCTAAAAAAGTTTTAGGCCCTAAACCACCAAAGCAAATCGTTTTTGGTCACATGACTGGTTTGTTTGCCTTGCTCTCATGGTCTCCCCTATGGGTGAGAGATCTGTTTTTCTCAACCCGTTTTGGCCTAAGCAAAAAAGTTTAATGTTTTTATATCCAGTTATGATATACAAAACCTCTATATTATACACTTTATCAATGTCTATTATTTCTCTCTTTTGATCAGGTCATATATCCTATCTTACATTTCTCCCACTCTACTTGTTGAATAAAGTTTAGTGTTTACTAAACTTTTTCCTTTTGTATCACTTTATTTGTAATCAAATCTCCACTGTTTACTATTTAGGTAAATGAATAATATATTGTTGTATAGTTTGATGTTTCATGTACATATTATTTTCTCAAATTTTAGGTGAGGATTTGTACCTTTATTCAAATGCTTAGAATATAATATTATAAAATAATTTCAACACTATTCTTAATTTAAGACCTCATTTGTTAATAATTTCAACACCATTCTTAGATATTGGGAAAGTGATGGAAATTGAGAAGACTAAAAGATTTGAATCTCTCAAGATGATGATGGTAAAGAGAATATTTCTCAAGCTGTGGACAAGAGTAATGAAAAGAAGGGTGAAGGTAACCTGAAGATGAATTAGGGAAGCTTGCACAACAAAATGAAGAAGTCTCTCAAACTTAGGATGATATGAAAATATCTCAAAATATGCATATTCAACCATTCCTAATTCTCGATCCAGAGATCTCCTTGAGAAGAACACACATTTAGCAACCTTTAACCTCCTCACTTCAGAGATTATTCAGCTCCATCTTTTGATTTCTCACTAGAATCTCTGCCTACTAGGAAAGACAAAGAATTAGAAGTTCACCTTAAACATAATCAATCTCCCTAGAAAGAAACATAAACAAGTAATTTTCTAGAAATGCCTTATGTAATCGATCGATTAACCTCTATGGTAACCGATCACATTACACTTCTTTATTCTTCCTAGCCAACACAAAATCACGAGGTAATCTATTACACTAATCATGTAATTACCGATTACCTTAGTGTAATTTTCAAAAATAGTTTCAAAAGAATAGGTTTAAGATTTAATTGATTTTCTTATAGAATGATATCTAAAATTAAAACCATTAACATGCATGTTTCTAAATCAAACAATGTCACATTCATTAACATGTTTGGCATGCAAAAATAAAACAAAAACATAATGTCTAAAAGATAATTAACTTCATGTCAACACTTCATACCAATGTAAGCTAAAGACACAATGGAGATTAAAGGTCTCGGAACACACAACATCATAAATATAAATTTCAAAAGAGACAATTTTTACATGATTGGGCACTTCTTACTTATGTCCACCATCTAAACAAATATATATTTATTATCTCATAACACATTACAAGTTTTTTGGACAAACTTGAAAAATACTCCCCATTACAAATCCTCTCTCTTTTAGGATGATGGCCTCCTCTTTCTATGCTGGGTGGTGTCTTCACTCTTCACATGACCCCTTTATATAGCAAAGACTCATGGCTTCCTACATAAAACACTTACGGAACATTAACAATTCCATCTCTCCACCTACCCTCTAATTATGGTAGTGGGATTCTCCCAGAGTCAAGATACATTGACCACTTCGTGGAATACACCTCTTGATTGTTCATCTACGTACTTACATTAATGTTTGAAATTTTGAATTGATTTTTCCAACACAAATCAATTTATCTTGTCTCTTAAATAGATCTTAGTATTTTGAGGGATTAAGTCTTTATTCCCGATCAAGAAATATCCTAAATTCACCCCCAAAAGGCTTAACTTAATTACCTCTATTATATGAGCCTAAAATCATTCTAAATAAGGGAGCTAGAGAAATCCACGACCAAACAACCATGTGTGAAGCATATAGTATCACTGGGATACATATTAAATCAAAGGCGATCTGGTTTAAGGATTTATATCACTTTGTTGGTGATGATAAAAAATATTGTTAACTACTTAGGTAAATGGAATAATATACAATTGTGTATTTTATCTTTCAATGATATATATATATATATATATATATATATTGTATTTGGTTTTTCGTTCAAGTCATGTTCAACGAAGTTTTCCCCATTTTCCAAGACAAAAACACAAAAGGAAGGGAGATGATAGAATACCGCTCAGCTCAATGTAACTAAAAACCAAACACGCACAAAGTAGTTATGTAAAAAGAGAAATAGTAAAATAGCATGATGTAATTATGAATTTAATTGGAAATTAAGAATCAATAATATAAAGTTTTTTACACTCAATTATGAATTATTATAATTAAAATCATTAATTTTTATAATTGATTTTAAAAGTTACATTGAAATTATTATCTGATAACTTAGTTAATATAATACACAAAATCTTTAATGTGACAATGTATATTAAGATTTCTATAATCCTACAAACCAATGTGATTATTAGATATAAAACTAAATGATTTTATCTCTTTCTTTCTCTAAAGTTGTAAACAACTTAAAATTATCTAAGAAATATTTTTTCAAAAATATAATCCTTATTTTTAACTTTTATAAATGATAGGTTGCTAACTCGAAGCCAACTAGGAGAAGAAAGGGTACAACAAAATGCATAATCATCCCTTAGAAAATTGAGGGAATAAATATCGGATAAATTTATACTTGAATAATTATATAAATAAATTAGACAAAATTTATGAGTTTTTTTCTCATTTATATATATAAGACTCAACTTTTCTATTTCTATCTAATATGAAACTTTATTTCACATTTATTCTTTAACTATCCATTTCCCTCGTCTCACATGAAAATGATGGTGATGAAATGGAAAGAAAGCAAAATTCGCTAAGGCAGCTAGTTCCCTTTATTTGTCATTCACTGTTTCAATATGGGGCAAAATGTTAATTGGTCTCTAGGACTTGGTGGGGCTCATCATTACAACAATCAAAAAGAGGGTCTCTTTCTATTTCTCAACATTCCTCCTGGTCTGGTGCTACGTCTCTCTTTCACTGCTAAAACTCCGTTTCAGATCTCTTTTTCTCTAACAACATCATCATGCGCTCTAGAATTCCTGTCTCCATGAATTTGGTCACGCAAATTTGCATGCAAACTAATCATTATAGTGATCAAACGGAATCTGTGTATTTAAGGCTTTTTAACAGCCCCCCTTTCTATATATTAATTATATGAAAAATGACATATATACGGTTCATTTTGGTGTAGCTAGAAGAAGAGATGAAAAAAAGAATAAAACTAAAAATATGCCAAAAAGAAATGTTAGCAATGCATTTTATAACATAATTATTGTAATTTGTTAAAATCTTATTAAAAATTACAAATTTTGATAAATTTCATTTTTTATTTAACGAGTCTTTTTTTTATTTTGTAATTTTCATATAAATTAATTAAAAGAAAAATGTTTGTAAACTAGAAAATGTATTTTTAGCACCACGACCTCATGTATCGTTTTTTTTTTTTTTGCACAGCCAAATTAAGAGAGCCAGAGATAAAGAGAATCTAAATTGAAAAATAAATATAAAAATAATCTGCATATTAATGTAGGGAAGGTAAAGGGCGATCCTCTGTGTAAGAGTGCTCTAAACATAAACTCTATTTTTTATATGTGGGAGTGGGAAAAAAAAAGAGAAAAAAAAGAAATAGAATATTTATAATTGTTTTGTGTAAATATTGCACTAGTAACTAAGACAAATGAGTTGCTTCTCAAGTTCGATCATAAAGAAATGTGATCGCGGTTTACGTCAAAAACTGTTGGAAAAGGAGTTTAATTTTGTTCAAACTAGATACCTTTCTCATTGCTTTGGATTTTGGAATATTAGACAAGGAGTAAACTCACTGTACCAGAGGTGGTAAGTGTGGATCACTTTAATTTCTAGCTATAAAATCTTCATTTTAATTTCTAGTGTTGCAAATTTAAAAGTTATTCCACTTATTCTTTTTTTTTATTATTTTTTATTTTTATAAAAAATACTAAAATAAATGATGTTTTCTAAAATCAACAATTAAAACAGAAATTTTATAAAGTCTGACTAAAGTAATTTACACTTTTAACTTTAAAAATTAAAATGAAAATTTACTCTTTTCTCAAGCGTATAGTGAATGTACATGTGTGTTTCGTGCAATGACCCTTCCAAGCAATTTTTTTTTTCTCAAATAAACAATTTTTTGGAAATCGTAATCCAAGTGCTCGCTTGGCCCGGTGGGGTTGTAAGTGTGCTTTTGCATGAAAAATTATTGCTTGGTTAGTTTAAAGTAATATGATTTTGTTACTAATAGAACTTTTTTTAGGAAATGAATATTGTAACTTCTGTATTGAGTTAAAAAAAATTACATTAAGTTTTATTATGATTTATTTTTGAGATAAAAGTTTTAACACATAAATATCTTTCCTTCAAACTTAAGATCATGACATAAAATCGAATTTATAAACTCACATCCAAATACTCCTCGTATATATTCCACAACTACTTCTAAATCCAAATGCTTATTAAAGGCAAAGAAAAACAGGATTAGTAAGCAAAGAAAATCAAATTTATAAACGCACGTTCAAATGCCCCTCATTTAGTGGCTGTTGTTGTGATTCATGTGAAGTTACTGTAGTTTCACAAATCCAGACTTTATTATAGTGGGATTAACCAATTCGCTAAATATCTGCCAAGGATTGTACCAGCAATGTCTTGTAAGGCTTTAATTAATGTATGCATCAAATAAAGTTAAGTCTGTTCAGTGAAATTGATTGTCCCACACTTCCACTACATATATAGAATAAATTTAAATCCACTTATCTTTATTAAGGGCCATCACTTCATCATGCAAGGAATATCTGTACTTCAAGAGCGCATAATTTATCGTAAGTTTCTAATCTATTTCATCTTTGCTTCTCGAAGTGGTGAGCTTCTATTTATTAGCCTCACCAAAACGCATATGGCAATAACATAAGCACATACTTTTCTCGTTAATGGTTCAATTTTTTAATTGGATTTGCTCCACATAAAATGGCACATTTTCCCTTAGCTCCTCTTGGATAAAATTCACCTTCTATATATTTCAATGGGAAACCAACAAAAGATCCATGTTGGGATGTGTAAACTATATAAAGACTGCTTTATATATATGTTGAAGATGAGTCATGACAAATCACAACTTAGGGAGAAAATAACAATTGCTATAATTAATTAATTAAAAGATGAAATGAAAGTTTGTGTGGTTGCTATAATTAATGTGCTGATATAGATTGAATACGATTATCCACTTGCTAGTTTCCCTGTTGAAGAATGTTTAGTGACTTCACCTCTCTCACATTTTTTCTTGTTGCAAGTATTGATTGACTACAATCAGGGCCATCCCAATATTAAAAAATGCACCTAAATAATTTTTAGATTATTATCTTATTTATAATTTTATACAAAAAATTATCTATTCTAGATGCTTGATGATGAGTGGCGTAGACAGTCATGGTAACCCAAGTAGCATTGGGCCACATTAGATCACATCGCATGCATTTTTGTTTCTAGTGTTTTGTTCCGTATCCCACCCCCATCCCATCCCACGCTTTGACTTTATAAAGCACCATTCACCCTAATTAGTAGTGTGAACATTCCTGAAACTTAATCTAGCATGATCATCGTGAACCTTTTATGTTCTTGAATGCCAAGAATTATAGCCCCCCTAGAACTGTTAAGGCCAAGTATCACAAATAAGCTTGCATTAATTTCTGACGCTTTTTCCCCTAATCCCCTCCTTATTATAGAACTCCAACGAGTAATAACTAATAAACGTAAGGCTTTAAATTGCGGTTAACATCGTGGTTGAGGTTTCATTGCAATTTATATAGTGGTATTATTCATATAATAATTTATACAATATGTTCTATGTCTATCTTTTTTCTATTAAGTCATTTATTACACTTCATATTTCTTTGTTAGTTGTACCATTTGTTACATTTCTCCTATTATAACAATATATATCTATTATTATAATAAAATATAATAATTTATATAAGAAGAGAAAATAACTTACTCTAAAAGTATATTTTTTATAATTATTTTTCATTCTAATAATTAATGACGTAATATATTCATACAAGAAGAGAAATCAACATTTGTTTTTTCTTTATGGATTAGTATGTAATGTATGTTTATGTATATGTTACAATGGACCTTTTCTCTTTTCGATGCATAAATCAAAAGTCCGTTACAACATCCACACAAATATATGCATAGTTTTTCATATCAATATAAATGCATGTTTACTTTCAATTATTTAAATGATTAATCACATTAAAATAGAAGCGACAAATATTTGCTTTTGCATAATGAGAGATTGAGAGCGTTGCATGTGGAGAGAGAGTCTTGGATCCACCTTGCATCATCCGTTCTAAACATAGGCTAAAGCTTTGTATTGTAGTTTTTGCATCCTTTGGTTGTTTGATGACTTGTTGCATAGGATACATATTTCCAAAAACACAATTAATATTTTGAAAATTTGTCAATAAATATAATTGATGCAGTCACAATTGCAATTTTGATGCCATTGCAGAGACTCCAAAATCTTGACTTATAATCACAACATCAAAACCTTGAATAAAAGAAGTAAATGGGTAGTGAAAAATAATTAGTGTCATGTTAATTAGTTAACAAAATTGAGATGACCCAAGTTGGAAGAAAGTGCCAAGAGCCCAAAAACAAAGTCACTGGCCAGTGGATGAAACTTGAAATATCGCTGTTATTGGTTAGACCTAGTGGTAATTTGTGTGTTTGAGAATCAACGGCCAAAAGGGAGAGAGACTAGGCCACACCATATTGTGCAGTGGAGGACAAGAGAGTTGGACTTGAAGGAAACGACGTCGTAAGAGCCAACCCCTATAACTCTCAAGGGTAGCAGATACCCGTCCTGTAGTTGCAAAGTTGTAGTAGGGGTCCATAGCCAGAGAGCAGCAGGATCTGCAAAACTGTTTTGAAGTGACTGGAGGGAGGGACACGTTGTCCACGGCCCGTGAAATCTAATTCAACGTCCTCAGGAACTGAGACACCAAAACCAACCAATCAACGAAAATACCAACACCCCATCACATTAAATGAACCTTCATTTATTCATATATATATATATATATGTATATGTATATAAATATATTTGTGCTATGTGCACCAAATTAGTAGTATCTATTTTATTGAGAAACCATATAACACGTGGATCAAATGATTTAAAATTGTTCTAATCTTAATTATGAGAAAGAATTTTATTGCTCACAGTTATAGTACATGTTTAGTTTATATTTGAAATTGTTGCAGCAAACATTCCAATACAGATAAAAGCATAATGAAAGTGAAAGAAAGAATTTTGATTCTTCTACAGAAGTATTTTTGTTTCAAAGTTATTTTTTATCTAATTTTTAAGCATGCTTATATTCGACTGAACCATAATTACTTTCTTTCATTGGAGGATACAAAGATGTGGTCTAGATAAAAATAATAGTGCATAGTGTGTCAGTGTCACCAATAAATTTGAGAGAGAGACATGGTTGGTCTTTGAAGTAGCATTAGCATCCAGTGTGCAAAAATGAGGCCTATTGCGGGATGCAGCTCAGTGGTCTTTTTTGGATAACAATAACTAATTGTTATTATTAATTTAATATAAGAATGTGACTAGTAAGGTCTAATAATAAGGACTAAATAGTGTGTTGTTTCATAAAAGAGAAAAGGAAAGGAGGGAAGGAGCGTAGAATAAAGCAAAAGCGAAGGTCTTTCTCATACACGGATCCCCATGGAATGCGGGAAGGATGCTTAGCATTGCTTGCTGGAACACATTCTTTTTGTTTAGTTTAAAGGAACTTGCTTTGTTCCCTTTAGAAATGTGTCCACCGAGATACCCCTTATATACATTACATACAAGCCAAACACACTCACATGTAATAGAGAGAGAAAGAAAGAGAGTTTATAGATGATGCAGTTTCTTGCAGGACCTAGATAGATTTGTTTAAATTGTTTGTTAGATTTGGCCCAGTCAGACAAAATTATTTATTTAGCAAAATCCAAAGGAAAAAAAAAAAAAAATTGGTCTAAATGGTGGGGTGGGGATGCTAGAGAGTGGATATGGTTTTCCAATGATTAGTATTTGAGTATTTGAGTATTTCACTTGTTTGGTGAAGGAGTGAGTGAGTGTTTTGTTAAGAGATAAAAAATGAAGAGTATGGAAAATGATGACAATGCTGACCTTAATAATCAAAACAATTGGTTGGGTTTCTCACTCTCTCCTCAAATGCATAATATAGGAGTTTCTTCACACTCACAGCCTTCCTCGGCTGCTGAAGTGGTTCCCACAAGCTTTTACCACCACACTGCTCCACTTAGTAGCTATGGTTTCTACTATGGACTTGAAGCTGAAAATGTTGGATTGTATTCAGCTTTGCCAATCATGCCCCTCAAATCTGATGGCTCTCTCTATGGAATGGAAACTTTGAGCAGGTCACAAGCACAAGGTTAGTCCAAATGTGTTTTTTTGCTATGTTTTGGGAGACTTGTTTTTCAGTGTGTGTGAACTATACTAATTGTTGAACCTCTTGACCACTGTGTTTTTAATTTTTATCTATTTTTGTGAAGCAATGGCTACTACTTCAACACCAAAACTGGAGAACTTCTTAGGTGGGGAAGCGATGGGGACCCCTCATCACTATGAATGTAGTGCCACAGAAACAATGCCTCTGAGCTTAGACAGTGTTTTTTACAACCAACCCTCACGCCGTGACCCAAATAATAACCAAACTTACCAAAACCATGTTCAACACATTAGCACCAACCAACAACAACAGCAGCAAGAGCTTCAAGCATATTACTCTACCTTGAGAAACCATGATATGATATTAGAAGGGTCAAAGCAAAGCCAAACTTCAGACAACAATCACAATCTTCATGTTCAAAGCATGGGTAGTGATGATGCTGTTCCTGTTCCTGGCCTCAAGAGTTGGGAAGTGAGGAACTTCCAAGCTAGCCATGCACATGAGTCAAAGATGATTATTCCTCATGTGGAGGAAAATGGTGGTGAATCAGGGTCCATTGGATCAATGGCTTATGGTGACTTGCAATCGTTGAGCTTGTCCATGAGTCCTAGCTCTCAGTCTAGCTGTGTCACAAGTTCTCACCGTGCTTCACCTGCTGTCATTGATTCTATTGCCATGGATACTAAGAAAAGGGGACCTGAAAAGGTTGATCAGAAGCAAATTGTTCATAGGAAGTCCATTGACACCTTTGGACAAAGAACCTCCCAGTATAGAGGAGTAACAAGGTTAATTAGTTCTCTTCTGCTAACATCACATTAATATGTTTATATATTTTGAAACAACAATAAAGCTATAACAATATAGTTGAGTAAGTTGTTTGTGACTTTGTTCATTTGATTTGCTTAAGATTTTGTGTCATGGTTCATGGCTTCATGGATGAGCATCCTCACTCAATTAACATCACATTAATATGTTCATGTATTTTAAAACAATAAAGTTATAACATAGTTGAGTAAGTTGTTTGTGACTTTGTTCACTTGATTTGCTTAAGATTTTGTGTAACGGTTCATGCATGAGCAATGGGCATCGTCAACACATTTAACTGTTCATCTTCCTTTTTGTGTTTTGTGTTTTGTGTTTTATGATTTCTCTTTATTTCTAAAGGGTGTTTGTGTATCAGGCATAGGTGGACTGGGAGATATGAAGCTCATCTTTGGGACAACAGCTGCAAGAAAGAGGGACAAAGCAGGAAAGGAAGACAAGGTAAGAAAGGGACTATATTCCCCATCTATTTGAGTTCCACTGTTCCTTTGTAGCAAAGATCTGCATTTTTTTAAGTCATCACTCATTCTTTTTTGGTTTTATAACTTTGCTTTGCGGGGAATGCCACCGAAATATACGATGAATCTCAGTTTATCTAGGTAAGGTTTCTTAAGACTTAATATCTTTCTATTTTCTTCTAATTCAGGTTGAAATTCTCAGAGCTTAGATTAACCAGACAGTTAAAGATATATATCAATTAATATAAATGCTTATGATGTTAACAAAAGAGGAAAATTGATGTTTATTCAAGTCATTTCAAACTTTTGATTTTAGGGGGTTATGATATGGAAGAAAAAGCTGCGAGAGCTTATGATCTAGCCGCACTCAAGTATTGGGGACCCTCCACTCACATAAACTTTCCTGTAATAACTAATAATCTATTTCTCTTTTTTGTTCATGTTTCCACTCTCAAGTTTCAGTAACTGTGACTAAAATAATGATCTCATGACATTTTTTTTCTTCTTTTCCATTCTCTTCTAATAACAGTTGGAAAATTATCAAAATGAACTTGAGGAAATGAAGAACATGACTAGACAAGAGTATGTTGCTCATTTGAGAAGGTAAAATCCCTGTTGTTATTTATCATTTGGAAATCAAATAGTAAACAACTATTTTACTTAATCATAACATCTATCACTTTTTGTTCATTCAGAAAAAGCAGCGGATTCTCAAGAGGGGCTTCCATGTACAGAGGAGTAACAAGGTCTCATAGGCCAACAACCACTCAGTATATAATTACAATTTAATTAGTAATATACTAATATTTATATCTTCAAATGAATTTTCTAAAGTTTTTTCAAACTTGGTTCATTTGGTAGCAGACACCACCAACATGGAAGGTGGCAAGCTCGAATTGGTAGAGTGGCTGGAAACAAAGATCTATATCTTGGAACCTTTAGTGAGTTCTTTCATACTCATTGGATTACTCTTTGTTTTTGGTTCTGAATGTACTTTTTTTTTTTACCTTATTTGCATTTGCATGTATCAATGTGTTCATGTACCAATAACCGTGTTTCCCCATAGTAGGAAGCGACAGAGAGGGTGCTTTATGACTTTGAAAACTTTATCCTTGGTGCTCATCTTTTCAGTCACGATAAAGCTGATCATGAGCCACTTTAATTTTGTTAAGGACTGTTAGTACCGGAGAGTCAGCTTTTACTAATGCTGTTATTCAGAATAATACACAATAATAACTTTGAATCTTAATTGTTCACTTAAAAAAAATCTTATCTAATGTTTGTAGCATAGAAAACAACTTAACTCTTATGTTTTTGACCAAATAGTACTTTTCCAATGTGTCTGCCAACCCCCCCCCCCCCCCCCCCCCCCCCCCCCCCCCCCCCCCACCCCCGCCCCAAAAAGAAAATGACCCATTGTTTTATACCAAAGAGAAAACAAAAGGATCCAATATTGGCACAAAAATCTAATCATTAGTCTTACTGAAATTAAACTCTAGGTACACAAGAGGAAGCAGCTGAAGCCTATGATATTGCTGCTATAAAATTCCGAGGAGCGAATGCTGTAACCAACTTTGACATAACAAGATATGATGTGGAGAAAATCATGGCAAGCAGCAACCTCCTTAGCAGTGAGCTAGCTAGGCGCAACCGAGAGACGGACAATGGAACTCAGTACATTGATCAAAATCACAATAAGCCTTCTGCATATGAGGACACTCAAGAAGCTATTCTAATGCATCAGAAAAGCTGTGAGAACCAAAATGATCAGTGGAAGATGGTTCTCTACCAATCCTCTCAGCAACTTGAGCAGAATCCACCAAGAATTGAGAGTGACAGAACTAACCAGTCCTTCTCAGTGGCTTTGGACAACATGTTTCATCTGGAAGTAGAGGAATCAAGTAAGATGAGGACGCATGTGTCAAATCCTTCTTCATTGGCCACAAGTTTGAGCAGCTCAAGAGAAGGTAGCCCTGATAGGACAAGCTTGCCAATGCTCTCTGGAATGCCTTCAACTGCATCAAAACTAATGGCTACTAATCCAAGTAACGTGAATTCTTGGGACCCTTCACCCCATTTGAGGCCAGCACTTACTTTGCCGCACATGCCAGTTTTTGCAGCTTGGACAGATGCATAGTTTCATAGTTCATAGCTCAATAGTCCTTTTAATTTTTTGTTCTCTCAAGTGAAATTTCAATCCTTTTTATTGTCTTTTTTTGCATGCATGGACAACACAAGAGGAAGGGGTTGTAGCTAGTTAAATGGAGGGTCTAAATATTATCATCACAGCACTATCAGCAAGTTTAATTTAAACTTTCAAGTCTAGCATTTTACTAGTAAAGAACTCCTAAATTTTCATTTTCATTTTCAACATATCCTTGTGGCCAGATTTTGTCAATTCATTCATTGATAGAAACGGACGAAGGGATATAAAAAGGTTATGATTGAGAGGGTGAAATTATTAAGGCAATATGGGGGGAGACACCATTCAATATTCATCATTAGTTCCAACATTGTTGGTCCTCCTAAGTAAATAACCCAGCTCAGAACGTGTCCCAATTAAGCAGAACTGGGGCTGAGATATATATGCAATTTTAATTTTAATTTATCCCTTTGACCGTAATGATCCTCTTGATCACGTCATTGCTACTGATTCTCCACGTCCAGGGTCATCATTACTTGCACTTTTTTATTGCTAAACTTTGTCTAAAGGAAGTAGATATTCCCTTACCTAATTCAAACAAAAGGCAGTGGGTGCAAAATTAGATTCCCTCAGAATGACTTTATGTGATCTGATTGATGACTTAATGGCATGTATCGTATTACAATTTGTCTGCTGCTTTAAGGAAAGCCACATAGTTGGAAAAACTTTTCACATATCTTTCTTTTATTATATTATGTTATAAGCACTCTAATGATGATATTGGACCCTTAAAAGCAACCTTGCCTATGTCCAGTGTGGGCTTAGCTATCTTAAGTGATCAAGCTCACTCGGCATGGGTACGTTCACACTTTAGTTACTGTTTTTTTCTTCTTGTTTTCCTGCTCTAGTGCCCATGATCTATGTTAACACATGTCGTAAGGGAGGAAAATAACCTGTAATTGACCCCTAAGACCATTTTTTGGTTGCTTATATTCCCGTTTGAGATTCAAATTAACATGGAACAAGAAATTACATTGTTTAAAGTAATATATACATCTTAAAGAAAATCATTAATTTGGTAAAAAAAAAAAAAAGTGATAGCTTAGGGAGGCACCCCAAATACTGTTAGGCATGACGCCAAAAGACATGTTAGGAATTATTAATAGAGACTCACTCAAAATATTATTGCGCATACCCTATATCATAAACAATTTTACTTGGTTGCAATTATTTAACTAGTCTCTTGACATTAAAAGATTTTCTGAGGATGATTGTCCGCCAAACAAGATTTTAATTATGTTAGGAGAATTAAACCCGCATCTATAGAGAAGATGAGAGCTAACTATTTTAATAACACCGATTACTATTATAAAATAGTCCTTTTAACTAAAATATCGTTATCAAGAGAGTTAAACTGTTGAAGTGTGGTCATCATTATTTTTTAAAGTAACAAAAACTATGAAATAAAAGTGGCTGATAATTTGAAATAGTGAGAGCAATTGAAAAGCTCTAATATGATAAGTATTTCGTCATCCCCTCGTGGGCGACTCATAGTAATAATCACCATAAGTTATCATGCCATTGATTGTGATGCCAAAAGCCTTTGGTTAAGACAATTAGGCATATATAGTTTTCTTCTTTTCTTTCCTCAGCAGTATATATATTCTGCATACTTATCTATGTCTCTCTCGCAACATGGCCACAACGGAACGATGATAAAAAGAGATAGAGAGGGTGTGTTTTCCAAAAAAAAAAAAATTATGGATTATGTTTGTTTTTGTTTAACTCAGAAAAACAAAGCAAATTTTTATTTTTGGAAAAAGAAAGGATTATATATATATATATATATATATATATATATTTGTTTTTTAGGTCGACAAGGGGTTTGTTCTCGCTCCTACGTATCCTCAAGTGTAATGAAAAAATCAGACTTATGTAGTTTCTTTGAGTAGAAAACAGCTTGTGTGTTGGGTTGATTTTATTTTTTTGAAAGATTTGTTTCAATTGCATGAAAAGAATCGTTAAGGCATTGGACTTTGAAATGACTTTGAATTTTAATAAAAAGCAGATATAATCGCTTAAGGTATTGGACCTTGAAGCGATCTCGAGTAATGTGTAATTTTTGTGGAGAAAAAGGAGAATTGAGTGATAATTTATTTGAGTATTTTTTAGCTTTTTTAGAAAAGATTTTGGGTTTGCGGTAAATTCCGTGAAGTCAAGCAAGTCGGAGACCCAGCACGACATTCACAAAATTTATCCACACGTTATTGAAACACCACCAAGCGAGTTAGTTGGAGATCCAACATGGAGTGTATGGAACATAAGCGCGTACTAAAGATTACTAATGCAGAATTACAAAAAAAAAAAGAATAATTGACATAGCATTGCATGATCAAATAAATCAAATGGGAATAGAAAATGATAGAATAGAAGTGGGAAGTACACTTAGTAATTAAGGGTGCGGGATTGAAACGTGGGAAAAATAAAATGAATAAGTAGCGAAATATTTACAACTCATTATTAATTAAACTAACTTAATTAGGCGATGATAAAAGACAATCAAATTGAAGAAAAAATAAATAATAGAGACAAACAAAAAAACAAAAAAATTTGTCTACTAATTAACTTATTTATTTTTTATTTTATTTTTGGAGGTTAAAGTCAAAGGTTGGACCTTGACTTAATCAACATTGACGGAGTGTTGACATGGTAGGCCTGATCATCAACCTAGGTGGCAGAGTACATACATGAAGAAAAGGGGTGTGGCCTTATTTTATTTAAAACCTCTCAAAAACGGGCTAGGCCCAAAGTGAAAGGGGCGTACGTGTAATGGAGGGGGTGTGAGTAGTGTCATTCATTATTTCAAAGTTAACAAGAAAACAGGCCAAGACCCTAAAGGATTGTATGTGTAAAAGTGAGAGTGTAAATAGTTTTTATTATTATTTTATTTTAGACAAAAACAACAACGAAAGAGAAGAAGAAAAAAGAGATGAGAGGGAGGAAGAACTAAGGAGAGAAGAAGGGAGAAAGGAATAGAGGGGAAGGAAAGAATGAGAGGATATATGGAGACTCCTCCTCTTTCTTTGACTGTCAGTGTCAAATGACATGACATTGTTGCTCCTTTTGTATTATTGAGATTTGTGCATCTTCAATTTTTTTCCTCTATATGTCATTGATGTCCAAATCGACCCTTTTTATAATATTCTTTCTTCTTTTTGACCAAATGGGCTCTCCTGAGTCCATTAGGTCCCTCTGGATTCTTTTTCTTTTTATTTTTCTTTTTCCACTTTTTTTGTTTTATTATTGTTCTCCTTTCCCCTTTTTTTGGTTTTATTACTGTTTTTCATTTTCTTTTTTATTTTATTATTATTCTTCCTTTCCTTTTTTTTGTTTTATTATTGTTTTTTCTTTTCTTTTTATTTTTCATTTCTATTTTTTTAATTATTGTTTTTTTGACCCGAACAGAATTAGAATTTGACATTCTTGATATATTATCACACATACTATTATTCTGAAAATCTTGTATAATGTATGGTCACTGAAAAATTATTGACATGACAAGAAAATCTTAAATATCTAACTGGTCACGCATACATACATACGTGTATATATATATATATATATATATATATATATATATATATGTATACACACAATGTGTCAATGTGAAGACTACACCACAACATTCTTGGTGCAAAAATAGTATATACACGGTTTAACTAAGGACCCTTTTGTTTTTTCCTTTTTCCTTTAATTAATGTTGATTCAAGTGAAGTCAAGCATCATGAACAAGCTTCAAGTCTCAAGAAGTTTTGAGCTTTCAGCATGTCCAAAGACTAAAAAACCATGGAAAGCATTGAAGTTTAATTTGATTAAATGTAAAAGGGAGTATATGATCTGATAATTCAAGTGTGCATTTCATGTCATGCATCATTCATTCATCTAGGATTATTAGATTAAAAGAATTGATCAAAGGTAGCACTTAAAAGGTTAAGCTTTTAGAAAAACCAAGTTTTACTGAAGTAATCGATTACATACATATTGGAATCGATTATTTTGTTTTTCGTGCCTTTGAAAAACAAATCAAGAACAATGTAATCGATTACATATCGGATTAATCGATTACATAGGCTAAATTTGAAAAATAGATCATTCGATCTTAATCGATTACAAAATTTGGTAATCGATTACAAGTCTGCTTTGAAAAGAACATGACCTATTGAAGTAATCGATTACATAATGGTTTAATCGATTACGTAGTTCAATTCAGAAAATATGGTCCCTCGGGCTTAATCGATTACAACAATTGGTAATCGATTAAACTGTACATTTTAGAGAAATATGTCACTCTGGCTTAATCGATTACGTATCGGCATAATTGATTAAATAGTTCATAGCCAAAATCCA
The DNA here is from genome assembly GCA_007407185.1 of Glycine tomentella. Lineage (NCBI taxonomy): Eukaryota > Viridiplantae > Streptophyta > Magnoliopsida > Fabales > Fabaceae > Glycine > Glycine tomentella. The sequence continues at coordinate 501,320 of PYAF01006020.1, read as the reverse complement.
GAAAGCATCAGGAACATTTTAATCGATTACATCTTGAATTAATCGATTACAAATGGTAAATAATCAATTACAGGAGCGTGTTTAGTCGATTATTATCAGTTAAAAATCTGTTATAAAAGGAACCTCTCAGGCTGAGGTTCACAGCTTTTGCAATTACTGAGCATTACGAATTCTAAGGCATTCAAACACGTTCTGAGCTTTCATTAGTGAGTTTCTCTTAGTTCTAAACACAGACTTCATCAAATTCTTATGGGTATTTGATTCAAGAAGGTGAAGTATCATCATTCATTCAAAGCATAAGGAAAGAACTGCATATGGCTGTGTAATCAGTTAATCAACCTGAGTTTCATTCACTTTGCATTCATTCTTGGATTATCAGGTGATATCTTTCCTTGTCTTTGTTGATATAAACTGTTATTTGAATTCTTGTAAGTTTTGGTCTATTGTAAATTGGGATTTCTTGCAAGAGGAGATAAGGTTTCTCCAAGGACAGT
>PYAF01006020.1:468179-500726 GCA_007407185.1 Glycine tomentella | reverse complement strand
TTCTAAGGATCTAATAGGGTTTTAGATCTCTGAACTTCTTCTAGGGTTGAAGGAGAGAAGCTTGTAATTGCTTGTAAGAAGAATATTTGCAATAGTGGAACTCTACTCTAGTGTTGAGTAGAAGAAACTGGATGTAGCCTCATAGGTTTTGAGGTGAACCAGTATAAATCTTTTGTCTTGATTTATATTCTGTGTTTTTTATCATTCTTGAAGTGTACTCTGTTTTGTGAGTCTATTCTTGTGGCATAACAAGTTTTGGATTGATCTTGGATAAAGTTTTTCATTTGGTTTTGTGATACAGATCCAAAGGGAAATAAAACTCTGATTTTGTTTTGGAAAACTCTGTTTTTCATTGAAGAAATTTTTAATTTACCAAGACTAACCAATTCACCCTCTCTTGGTTAAGTGTGAAGTATTTCTTATTTTCCACAATTAAGTGGGCGTGCCCTCCCAAATTTAAAAGGATAAAGTTAGCATATGGTAGCAAAATACCCTTACAAGGCAAAAAAGCAGCAAGGAAACAACCATATAAAAGAGAAGCATGCCGATGGAAAAATCAACGTGGATAGAATCAAGAGAGTGACACATTATTATGAAGTCAAAAAAGATCAGTCAGCCATGCAGATGAAGAATGGAGGCATTTGCAATGTGTACGACTTCATCAAAGAAAGGGTTTGAAAAAGTTTTTCTCATCTTCATTTTTCATTTTATTAAAATTTAATGATTATAATAAATAATTAATTTTAATTATTAGATTAAAAAAAATAAATGATAAAATAAATAATTATTTTAAAAGAGTTATATTTAAAATATCTTGGACATGATTTATATATATATATATATATATATATATAAGTCATGTCCAAGATATTGTGCATAAATACATTGCAGTGGTTTAATTTAACTTTTCACACATCTTCTGTATGCTGATAATTATATCACCGAATTTGATATCATTGGACATTAGAGGGACTTTTAACTTTTGTGTTCGTTGTATATACTATATGGCTGTAATATCAGCAATTTTAATCAGCTGGCCTTTAAGCCTAGCATTAGGGAAATAAAGTTAACATTATAGTCAACACATGTCCTAAGCAATAATGCAAATAAGTCAAAATTAAAAGATATGGTAATATAAGATTATCCAGCTTTGATGATTTGAAGCAAAAATATTATCATCATTAATTGCTAATATCTTATCAAAACGTTGAAATTGTAACAGATAGTTTCTGGCATACAGAAGCAACAGACAATACATATATTGCTCTTATCATTTCAAATTTTGTCCATATATTATATAATTCACTTGAGGACGAAACTTAGCACAGTGATAAGGTTGTATCTTGATGATTTGTTGGTCATGAATTCAAATCTGGAAACAATCTCTTTGCATATACAAAGGTAAAATCTATTCCTCTTACCTACGCATAGCATGGAGTCTCTGCCTATAATAGTACCACCTAATGCTTGGATTAAATAAGTTCATGAATGGTACAAATACAATAGTTGCTTCATGCATATTACAAATTAGAACTGAAAATCATCACTGAATCGGGAATGACGGTGCATGGAAATTAAAGATTGAATCGTTGATAATCAAAATTATAAAAATTAATTACTAAAATCTTAGTCTTGTTATGACCGCATATTGGCAGATAAACCTACGGCTAACGTCTGCATTAATTATCATTTTCTTCCTTTTAATGATGAGGTCCAAGATAACAATAAGTAACTTTAAAGTCAATTTGGGCTTTTGAGTCGATTAGTCCTTATACTTATACTATCAACCACTTTAATCACCTAATATTGATTCCGTTACGCTTTTACAACTATTAAAGATAGAGAAAAAAGATTATGCAATAATAATGTAATTTTTTATATAATTATATAATTATAATTCATCAGATAAAGTTTTATGATTGAATAACATTATAAAATAAAACTCTAAAACATTTATAATGATTTCGCTTAAAGCCACAAAATAATTTGTTTTCAGTGTTCTATTTTCAAATAAAATAAAAAATCAAACTCTATCTATAAATGCATGAGGATGAGTGTATCATGCAGGTGCTCACAAACTAGAGGGCTATTTCTCCTTAACTATTTTCTTTTTCTTTTTCGTTTCTTTTCTATCATGAAAATGTAATCCATTGCTTCTTTCTTTATGGATTCAACATAATCCATTGAATTCATTTTTTATTTTATTCTATTTTTTGCTCGTATGATATTTTATTCAGTGTAATGATGAAAAGCTAGTCAAATCCCTCACACCACATGCTCAACAATCTCTTGGTTTTGAATAAAAATATTAAGTAGGCCTACTCGTGTAAAGGAACTCACTATTTTTATTTTGTCCAACAATTCACTACTTCTAAGGAGATGAGATCCATGGAAACATAAAACTTAATGTTGAGCCCAATATTGTTCAGCGGGGATTCCTATAGGCTTCATTGGAATTGCTCTTGATCCTTATCAAGGGATTGACAGTTTTTTTTTAATTTTATTTTAAAGAATGTCCTTCTCACAAAATCATGATTCCATTAAATAAAATGCACACTAAAATTATGATTTGTTGCATAATGAAATTCACACCCCCTTTTATCATAATAGAATCTCGATTTCGTTATGATAATCATTGTTTAAGTTTTTTTTATCACAATAGAATCAAGATTTCGTTGTTATTTTTTTTTGGCACCCCCCTCATCACAATGGGATCATGATTTCGTTGTGATAAAAAACTTAAACAACGGAATCAAGATTTTGTTGTACAGTTCTTTTATTATAAAAAATGAATAAACAACAAAATCTCGATTCGCATTCTCCTCTATCCTGAAAACCTCTACCTCTAAAGCCACATTTGTCTGAGCCACCTCTACTTGTAACAGGGTAGAGGAGGCTGGAGGCTCAAACAGAGATGGGTAGAGGTGGCTTCGACAAAGGTGTCTTTAGAGGTAGATTCGGTTGTGCATTCAATCATGGTTCCATTATATATTTTTTCTATTAAAAAAATAGACGGAGAAGCAATGTTCACACAGAGAGAAAAAAGTTAAGTATTAAATGAAAATTCATAGGAATGCCTACTACATATTGAGATACACATCCATAAAATTAATTGGATGCGCATTGAACGTTTAAAATTATTTCAATCCTTAGAAAGGTCTACTACATGTTGAGATCCTCTAGCTGATTGAAATTGTATTGACTTGAAAGCTTGAATGCATCTCATGTAAGACTTTTGTCATTAACAGGTTTCAGGTGTGCAGTATCTTCCCCATTGTGGTACAATAGGAGGTAAGGGACAATTATCCCTTAAAATATTGTCATACAAAAGATAGAGTTATCGAATAAATCAATATTATCCTACAAAAGTAAATGGTATCTTTAGTGGATAATGTATACATGCACAAAGTGATTTCCATTAACAAATCCAATTGAAATGAGACAGGACACAACTGACACATGACTCCTAAGTGGAAAGAAGGTCCAACTTTTCAACTTAGATAAGTGGACCAATATAACATTATACCGACTAGCAATGGTATAATCCATGTCGGGAATGGTCATCCACTTCGCTTCGGGTACTGGGTCACGTTCAACATACAAAGAGGTTATTAATTTCAACAAATTTTCTTCTAAGCCAAATAATTGAGCATAGAGAGAGTACCATGTTTTAAGTTCCTAAATCGAATATTGGCAAACGAGAGACCAGGACTTCTTACCTTGGCCTAGCAAAGCTGCAATTGTCTTGTAACAACAATTTCCATCCAGTGTGACATCTTTAATGTTCATAATGTATTGTTGCAACTCATCGGAAAATTCATCCATATAATGATCCATTTTTGTCTTCTTCTTATTATGATAAATCTTGCGAGGCTCACTTGGAGTTCCTGAACTACCAACCATCATGCTCTTTTCATCGACACACTCTCACATTGAAGGTTTATGTTTGGTAGATTTCACAGACTTTAGTCTTTAGGGTGATTTTATAGCACACACTTAGCTGTGAAAATCTCTTTAACAATGCATCAATCTCGTGTGTCAGGGTTAAGTCCCCCCAAGAATCACTCGTGTCTTTTGAACTACGAATGGATAACATCTTCCATTGTACATGAATGGACTCCAACGAAATGTAGCCATATATAGTGATAAATTGTTTAAGTTCACCAGGACATGGTTGAATGTGAATAACTCTAAGTGTGTACTTGCACATTAACTTGTCTTTGTACTATTTGCACTTCTTTTCCCCTTTTTCGCAATTCAATATAACATGTTTTTTTACTTCTTCTAACTTATGAATCACAACCACAAATCCCTGCTCCTTTCCCACACATCAAGCCTAATTTAACAATTCATCGTGCTCTTAAAAAACCTAAAAGAATCTAAAAAATTATTCAATAACAAAATACAAGGCTTCACAAAACATAAACATATAAAAATAATGAAATATACCTCATCAATCATGAACTAACTAGAAAAGTTAGGACAATTAGGTTGCAACTGCATTTTAATGTTTTCACCATCCACATTTTCATCATTATCATTCTCCATACAAGTATCATTATCATTCTCTACTTTTGTAAACTAATTATATGCATATTTTATTTGGTGCATTTTTTTTATCTGTTTTATCTTTATAATGTTTATGCTTGACACATCAAGATCATGGCTCTATTGTATTGATATTCTCTTATTGTTTATAAGAAAAGTCAATGCTATTTAATTTGTATCTTCTATGCTATAATCTAAGAAAAATGGAGTTACTCTACACTGACCCATCATAGAGATTAGTTGTTGATTTCATTCTCATGGATGATAAACAGTTGTTGTTTCATATAGTAAAGGAAGCATTGTTGTTTTATGTTCAGATCAGTTGGGAGGTAAGCCTGAACTAATCCTTTTGTGTAATTTGATTCGTATTAACCATTTTCTAATCTAGGGGTTACTGCCTGTCTTTGGAATTTTATTTTCTATGGGACAAGTGTTATCAAAATATGAATTGTTTCATTTTGCTAAAACCAAAATATTCATTTGTCTAGAGGAAAACCATCAAATAAATTTTGTTGAACATTTGCCTGCTCGTATTATACATAATGGTCTTCCTAGCCACTGGTGTAACAAATACAGGTTCATTTGTAAATATGTGGAAAACCTTGTAGTTAGTCAATGATTGCTAGCTTTTCTCACAGATTGAGTACCACAATGGAGGATTGTGCAGTTTGTACCATAGTTGAAAGTGTTTATGCTTTATAGGAAGAAATATGTTAATATTGGATGCACACAAGATTTTTGAGAAAAACTTATTTTTCTATTAACATGCTTAAATCTATAATTTTATTAACTTTTTTTTTGCCATGAAAACAAAATTCTAACTATATTTTGTTATTGGCTACCTGCATCACACAATGCAAGTCCAGAATGCAATTTGAGACCAAGCTGTGCTTATTTCATGGCTGAGGTAGCAATGAGCATCCGAAAGGTATATCCTTTATGTTTCTCGGTAGAGTATTTATTAGTTTGCATTAAATGTCATCGTTCCAAATCGTAATTCAATTTGAAAGCAGTAGTTGTAGAATGCAAATGCAGTGTGCTGTAATCATTTGCCATAGTAATGTAAATTATTCTGCAAGTGGTGTTTTTTTAAGATATATATAACTGCAATTGATAGTTTGATATATCATGAGATACTATTAATTATTTATTAAAATTTTAATAATTACGTGTAATTGTGAGTTGTGCATAAGCATTTTTCTTGTGAAAGGCTCTCTTGAAAGTATCAAATGAGCAATTATTTTTCACCCATAATGCTTGAAACATTTGTAGTTTGTTTAGAGATTTTCTAAGGCGGTTCTTTCAGAAAATTGTCTTAGAAAGACGATTTTGAAGAGAACTGATGTAGAAATCGAGATTCTAAGACGGTTGAAAATCGTCGTGGAAAGCCACAAAGAACAATCTTTGAAAGCGATTTTTGTAGTAGTGTAGAATACCATTCAAGAAAGAAGATTTAACATCCATTTGATAGATCTTCCAATTATTTTGAGCCGAAAAAGAAATAATCATGTGAATTATATCTAATCTTGCAACAAGAGAAAATACCTCAAAATAATAAATTCTTGGCTTTTTCTTGTATTCTTTTGCAACCAACCTTGCTTTAAAACGATTAATTTCTCCATCGGGATTGTACTTTGTCTTGTACACCCACCTCACTACAATAGGCCTTTTATTTGTTGCAAAATATGTTAACTCCCACGTATCATTCTTCTCTATAGCATGAATCTCATCATCCATAGGTTTTCTCCAATTCTCATCACTTAAGGCTTCTTTAAATGTCAATGGCTCACAATCTACAAATAAAGAAAATTGATAAACTCCTCATCAGATGAGTCATCATTATTAATCATGACACAATTCTACAATCTGATTGGTAGTTGATGATTCCTTTGCAGCCCCCTAGATGATTTTGGTTCATCAGGTGTTGGATCTGGTTGTCTTTCATTCTCTTCATAATTGTTAGGAATCACCATTGGCTTCTTCTGGGACTTTGAAGACCAATCCCACATAACTTTCTCATCAAACGTGACATCTCGACTGATAATAACCTTCTTTGTCTCCAGATTGTAAAGTTTGTATGCCTTTGAATCTGTGTTGTAACCAATGAAAATACACCTTTCACCTTCGTCATCCAATTTCTTCCTAAGTTGGTCTGAAACATGTGCATATGCAATGCACCCAAAAACTCTGAGATGTCTAATTGATGGTCTTATTCCACTCTAAGCTTATTATGGTGTCTTATCATGAATACTCTTTGTTGGACATCTGTTCAAAATATAAACAGTAGTAGCAGCTACTTACGCCCAAAACTCCTTAGGCATTTGTTTGGCCTTTAGCATGCATTTCACCATGTCCATGATTGTTATTTTTTTCCTTTCAGCAACTCCATTTTGTTGAGATGTATATTTGGTTGTCAATTGTTGTTGAATTCCATATCACTCAAAGAAATTTCTACAGGCGAGGTATTCTTGGCCTCTATCTGTTCTGAGTACTTTAATTTTGCATCCACGCTGCCTCTCTACAAACACCTTAAACATCTTGAAGGTATCACAAGATTATGATTTCTGCTTCAAGAAGTAGACCCAAGTTTTCCTACTAAAATCATCAATGAAAGTGATAAAATATTTGCTACAACCATGTGTTGGTATCTCAATTGAGTATAGATCTAAATGAATTATCTCCAAGAGTTTTTTTGGCCCTCCAAGACTTTTCGGTTGGAAAAGATTCTTTGTGCTTCTTTCCAATCTCACATGTCTCACATACTTCGCTAGGAATATTCACAATAGGCAAACCAGAAACAAACTCCTTTCTTGAGAAATAATTCAATCCAGAAAAATAAAAGTGTCCAAAATGCGTATGTCACAACCAATCATCATTTGGAATCACAGAACTTAAGCAAGAGAAATTTTCATGATGAATTCTCAAAGGGAATAGGCGATTGGGAGTCATTTTTACCTTAGCAAAGAATCTTCCATTTCTGTCAATCAATGCAACAATAGTGAAAATGAATATGCATATTGTATCCCTTCTTTGATAGTTGTCACATACTCAATAAATTGTGATGAAGACCAGGAGCAAAGAAAACATCTGAGATAAAATTTTGAGAACCATCCTTCAACTTGATAGTAATTTGGCATTTCCCCATAATAGGAATATTTGCATTGTTTCCAGATCTCACAATAGATTTTACTGTATCATCTAAAGAAGAAAACAACTCTTTTTTCCCACACATATGATTGCTACACCCAGTATCCAAATATCAAATATTTTCATTTTTAGAACAAGTACTACTAGCTAAAAATAAACTTTGTTGGGTATTAGAATTATCACCAACATTTTGGTTTTCCGCAACGTTTGCCTATTGTTTGAATCTACAATTTGCAGCTCTATGCCCAAACTTTCCACAATAGAAGCAGTTAATATTCGTCCGACCTTTTTAATTGTTACCTTGACCTCTTCCTTTGTTAGTTGCACCAAAAGTATTTTCACCTGTTCCTTGGTTAGATGGTACAAAATTATTGTCTCTTCCTTGATTAAAATTTCCTCAGCCTTTGCCTCTGTAATTTTCTCAACCTCTACCTCTGGAATTTCCTCTTCCTCTCTTTTCGAAATTATCATAGGTTCTATTTTTTGCACTTCGACTAGTTTTCGCTACATTCTTGAGATTCACCTGAATCTTTAGTGCTTTTTCGTTTATTTTTTTTTATCTTCTCCAAAATTTTGCTCTTGTGGCTTTCGATGCTTCCCTGGAACTCTACTACCGTCATGGTGTCTATGTCATGGGACTTAATTATTGTAGTCACCACATGATCAAACTTCATCGACATTGTCTGTAAAATTTTGTCTACCACCTTGTTGTCGAGGATTTCTTCACCATACACCCTCATCTTGTTGACAAGATCTGTAATACATGAAAAATATTGTTCCACGGATTCAGAACTAGACATTTCATACCTTTCATATTCCCTACACAAAGATGCAAATTTGATTTTTAAGCCTTCTCCACACTTTTGCAAGAAAACTTCAAAATATCCCATGTTTCTTTAGCAATTTTGGTATTTATGATTTTGTCAAAAATGGAATAATCAACTCCTTGTTGAATCCATGACATCGCAAACTAATCTCTCCTCCTAGCGGTATCATCTACTCCTGATAGAGGACTATCCAAAGAGCATGAAGTTCTAGAACACTCCATGAATTGAAGGTTCTAATGATAATGTCCAAAACCAAGCTTCTACAAAAATAGATGACCAAGAGAATCATGGCTGGACTATTTAACAAGGAAAAGGATGGAGGAAGACACAACGAGCTTTCGAGCACCTTGAAGATTGTAGTAGAGCTCGCTTAATGCGAATATCGTGCTTAGCGAAATTCCTTTCGTAGCTTTCATAATTTTTGTAATTTTCCTAGTTTTCGTAATTTTCGTATTGTCGTCATTTAGTAATTTCTTATTTGTGTAATGGGTCTCAATGTGGACTTAAATAGGCACAAACTATGTGTTTTTAGGTTTTATTAGAGGCTTAACTCTATAAGTACTTAGACATTGCTAGTTTTGAATAACTTTTGATTGAATAAAATTAAGCATTTGCTTGAATTGAGAGCTTGGCCTCTTCTTGGTTCTTGGTTGAACCCATATTGATTCTTACCAATGAAGCTTTCCTTTGTGGCGAATCTTCCTTAACTTATCGTTTCAATACAAATTGTGGCGTTATTCATTACCATATTCTTTATCTCCCCCACCTTTTATGTGTAAGTTCTATTATCTATCATTGGTATCTTGAAATTGATATCTTGAAATTGACCTTTGGAAATGATCCAATCCAAGCATTCATGCCTTGGTAGTCATCATGTGGTAATCAGAGCTAGAATCTAGAGAGCAATTTTTGTTTTCCTTATTTATTTTTTTTCTTAAAAAAAATGGATTTAAATATCCTATCTTTTTGTTGAATTATCCTATCTTATCCTACCTTTTTGTTGAATTATCCTTTTTTTTTGTCTTCAAAAGATATTCAAAATTTTCTGGTACCAAAAGACAAAATATGAAGGACTAAATAGACAATATTCAAAAAACATTTTGGGCTCAAAATGAAAATATCAAAAAATATGATGACCCAAATATAAAAAACGAAAAAAATTATAATCCAAATTTTACAACTCCTTTTGGTGTATTCTTATTATCTTTTGAATATTTTCTTTTTGCATAATTGTTATGGTTTATACTTAGCCATATTTTGTTTTTCCTAATTGTCTTTTTTGACATTCCTTTTGAGTTATACTTTCTTTTTTTAGCTTTTATTGTTTTTCTTCTAAATTTCCAAGGTTTTGTCTTAGAGTTTTCTTTCTTCTTTGGCCTCTTAAGTTAAGTTTGGATTTGTTTCATCTTTCACTTTGGTTACTCCTTGAATTGAAATCTTTAGTTGATTTCAAGGGCTGAAGAAGAGTTAGTGAGTGGAAAAAGACAAGAGTTGAACCTTATAGAAAAAGTCTTACAAGTGTGAAACACAAGTGTCGAAGAGTGTAAACACTTGTGAGTGGTAAGGTCCAATATTTTATTTGTTTTACTAACATTTTCTTGTGGCAATGGTGTCCAAAAGTGATAGTGATCCACCTTCCCCTATAATCGCTAAGCTAATGGCTTCATTGGCTAAGAAAATAAATAAGTTGCAAAGAAATGCTGAAAGGAGGATGTGAGATAAATTTAATGAGATACAAAGAAACACTCAAGAGTTGAGTGGGAGAATGCAAGACATTGAGAGAAGGAGACATCATAGGTCACCTCATGCTTCTCAAGGGAGTGATGATGACTATGAAGATGGTAGAAGACATAGGCATCGGAGGAATAAGGATGGCATGGACGATGCGAAGGTCAAACTGGCAAAGTTCTTAGGTACTTATGACCCAGAGGCTTACCTTGATTGGAAAATGAAAGTCAACCAAGTTTTCGATTGTCACAATTTTAGTGAACAAAAGAAAATGAAGTTGGCTAGCTTAGAATTTGAAGGATATGTCATGTCGTGGTGGAATCAAGTGCAAATGGAGAGAGAAAGATTGAGAAGACATCGACCGGACACATGGTTGATAATGAAAGGAATCATGAGAGATAGATTTTTCCTACCTCAATATATTAGGGATTTGCATAATAAATTACACAAATTCTATCAAGGAAGTAAAATTATTGATGATTATTACAAGAAGATGGAGATTTATTTAATGAGAGCAAACATTGAAGAGACTAATGAGGCTACAATGGCTAGATTTTTGAATGGTTTGAATAGGGACATTCAAGATGTTGTAGAGCTTCAAAGCTACAACACCCTGGATGAACTTATACATAGGGCTGTGAAAATGGAGCGACAATTGAAGAGAAAACAAGTTTACAAGAAGTCTTCATATAGTTATTCATCTTGGAAGAATAAGGACACTTCCAAGAATGAGGGTTCTTCTTCACAACATATTGAAAGGAGATCTTCAAGAGGTAATCCTACTTCTCATACTCAACCCCCTTCCAATAAATCTAGTTCAATTAATTGTTTTAAATGTTTGGGTAAACGTCATATTGCATCCCAATGTCCAAACAAAAGGACCATGATTATGTTGGAGAATGGAGAGGTGAATAGTGAGTCATCTGAAAGCTCTCATAGTTCCTCTAGTGAAGGAGAGGATGATGGTGTTCTTCAACTGAAAGAGGGAGATCTTTTAATGGTAAGAAGACTCATGGAAAGTTTGTGCAAAGATCAAGATGATACATAAAGAAAGAACATTTTTCATTCTAGATGCTTGGTGAATGGAAAGGTTTGTTCTCTTATCATTGATGGAGGAAGCTATACCAATGTTGCAAGCACTAGATTAGTGGAGATGCTTGGTTTAAAAACCACCCCTCATCCTAAGCCTTATAAATTGCAATGGTTGAGTGATAATGGTGAGTTAGTTGTGTTTAAGCAAGTGTTGCTTACATTCTCCATTGAAAAATCTGTTGATGAAGTGCTTTGTGATATGGTTCACATGGAAGCTTGCCATGTTTTATTTGGTAGACCGTGGCAATATGATCAAGATGTTATCGACAATGGGGTCACCAATTGATATTCTTTCTTACATAAAGGTAAAAAGGTAGTTCTCTCACCTTTGTCTCCAAGTGAGGTGTGTGAGGATCAAATAAAAATGAGATTGAAAAGAGAAAAAGAAAAGAAAATCAAAGAAGAAAGAGTCTTTTGAGAGAGAAAAGTCGAAAAGAAAAAGATGACAAAAAGAGTGAAAAGAAAGAACAAATGAAAATAGAAAGAAAGAGTGAAAAACAATTAGCGATAAAAGAGAGTTTGTTCAGTAAACCTAAGGAGGTAAAAAGAGTGATGCTAGCCAGACAACAAATGTATTTACTCATTCCAAATTATATGTGCTTGTCTTCTAGTGCCCTTTAGTTGCCTCATGGTTTTGATACACTTTTAAAGGAATTTGAGGATGTCTTTCCACAAGACATACCCATGGCTTGCCTCCTTTAAGAGGAATTGAGCATCAAATTGATCTTGTTCCGGGAGTTTCACTTCCTAATAGGGCTGCCTATAGGATTAATTCGGAAGAGACAAAGGAGATTCAAAAGCAGGTTGAAGAGTTGATGCAAAAAGGATGGGTGAAGGAAAGCTTGAGCCCATGTACAATGTCGGTCATCCTAGTCCCCAAGAAAGATAACACGTAGAGGATGTAGACGGATTGCAGACCCATCAACAACATCACCATAAGGTATCAACATCCTAATCCTAGACTTGGTGATAGGGTAACCAACTCTACCACTTTTTTTTTCCTTTTGAGGTCATTTATGGTTTTAACCCATTATTTCCTGTTGATTTAGTCTCCTTACCTAATGATTCTTCTATTCTGAGTAAGAATGGGCTTTCTAAAGCCACTTTTGTTAGGAATCTCCATGGAAGGATGCGAAATAAAATTGAGAGGAAGATGGAGCAATATGCACGACATGTCAACAAGGGGAGAAAGACCATGGTATTTGATCCCGGAGATTGGGTTTGGGTACATCTAAGCAAGGATAGGTTTCCTTTCCAAAAAAAAAAGGAAATCTGAACTTTAACCTAGGGGTTATGGTCCTTTCAAGATCCTTGAGAGGATTATTGACAATGCCTATAAGATTGACTTACCAAGTGAGTATAAGATGAGTTCTAGTTTTATTGTCACTGATCTTTCTTCTTATGATATAGGTGTTTTGAATGCAAATCTGAGGACAAGATCTTTTCAAGAAAGAGGGGATGATAGAGGACTATCCAAAGAGCATGAAGTTCTAGAAGCACTCAATGAATTGAAGGTTCCAATGACAATGTCCAAAACCAAGCTTCTACAAAAAGAGATGACCAAGAGAATCATGGCTGGACTATTTAACAAGGGCAAGGATGGAGGAAGACACAAGGAGCTTTGGAGCACCTTGAAGATTGTAAGAAAGCTTGCTTAGTGTGAATATCGCACTTAGCGCAATTCCTTTCATAGTTTTCGTAATTTTTCTAGTTTTCATAATTTTCGTATTGTCGTAATTTAGTAATTTCTTATTTGTGTAATAAGCCTCAATATAGACTTAAATAGGCCTAACCTATGTGTTTTTAGATTTTATTAGAGACTTAACTCTATAAATACTCAGATATTGCTAGTTTTGAATAACTTTTGATTGAATAAAATTAAACATTTACTTGAATTGAGAGCTTAACCTCTTTTTGGTTCTTGGCTGAACCTAAATTGATTCTTATCAATGAAGCTTTTCTTTGTGACGAATCATCCTCAACTTATCGTTCCAACACGGATCGTGACATTATTCATTACCATCTTCTTATCTTCCCTACCTTTTATCTGTAAGTTCTACTCTCTATCATTGGTATCTTGAAATGGACCTCTGAAAACGATCCAATCCAAACATTCACGTCTTGGTAATCATCCCAATAATCTCATCTCAACAAAACTCCAAATACTGTGAGCTCTCAATAATAAAAATCTAATTTTCTATCTAATTTGGGACTATACCATACAATATTATAATTTGTACCCATTTCTTTATCTCTCAAGTATGCCAACTCTATTATTTGTACATAGTGAAAATACTCTTATTCCTCTTGCACTCTATTTTATTTTTACTCTTACTACTACTTAAACTCTGACTTTGATATTGACATTGGAATAAAAAAATACACACTCATGTACATTGAAGAAGAGTTTCTCACTTTAATCTCTCATTGATTCACTCTATTTTTTTACTCTACAAAAACCGTTACAGAGGCAACCTTTTATAGGAAAAACAAAGCAATAAAATAAGCAACACTTAATGGCTAAGTAACAACTATTAGCTTAAGAAATATTGTAGGCAGTTAGGCGGTGAAGGAAATTTCCAACATCTACAATATTTTTGAATCTACTTTAAAGTAATTTTTTAATGATTATTAACTAAGATTAACTGGCGGTGCAACAGCTGTAATGTTTGAATTCAACTTTTCAAACTTCTCCAAACTTCTAATAAAACAGTGAATTTTTTAAACTTGATTTAATTAACCGACACTAGGCACAAATAGTTTTTGTTTTGCTGTTCTTTGTCTTTACTTTACCATACATAAAAAAAAGTGTCATTTACAAAGTTGCCAACAGAATAAAGCATTTTATAACTTTTAAATTGGCAGCAGGAGTTATAAATCAAAATAAACGTTTGGATTAAAAAGGAATTAATTGCCATTATTTCTGCACATAATAATCCTCAATAGTGAATACATATAATGAGAAGGATATGCAATATTATTCATCTTACAAGAAAGAGAGATTAGAATTCACAAGTAAAATCTTTTTTAAAATGACTTTTATCTTCTATCAATCTTTTCTCTTGAAAATTTTATTTGTTGTATTCACATGGAAAAATGATCATTTGTATTATATCTTGGGTTATTTATTAAAAAAAAAACAAAAGTTTATATATTATAGATATATAGTTCCATAAAACTTTTATGCTAAAGTTTCACATAACAAAAGCTAGGATTTTTCTTCAATATTGTGAACTTTGTTCTTGCAGAACCAACCCAGGGCGATATTTCAAGCACTATAGACTTATTGAAACATACGAGCCATTTTGGAGTGGTTTTTTCCTGCACTCCCTGAATTGCTTTCTACACGTCCAATATTGCTTCCAGAATTCCAAAAGCAATATGAGAAATGTAGAAAACAATTTGCGAAGTATTTTGAAAGCAATTTTGAAACTGCAAGAAGCAATTCGGGAAGTGTATGAAGCAATTGCTGTCATTTTGTTTTAAAAAGGGTTTGCATGCCATCTACTGACTTAAAAGTGTTTATTACTGTAAAAGCATCTTTAATGATAAATTTCAAATTGAAATCTTAAGTTACTTTTTTGTAAATCCTATAGTATCAATTAGAATTAAAAATCTCTTCCATTTTTTTCTTTAATGGTATATCTCATTTTGATATCTTAAATGAGAGAAAAAAGAAGAAAATTTGATATCTTCTAGGATAATTCATTCTCCATGTTGGAGATTTCTTCAACTCTTTTATTGAGAGATCTAGTGAAGATCACTTGAATTCAAGATCCTTACTCAAGATCTTGTACTAAAGATGCTCTAAGAGATTATGTTAAAGGAGTATCTATGATTATTTTATAAAACTACAACAAAAATTAATTTATTATATTAAAGATAAAACTCGACATTTAAAATGATGAAAGTATGAAATGCTAGATATTCCTCTTTTCATATCATAATAGATAAGAAGTCTTATTTATAATTATCTTATCAATATTTTATTTTGATCATCACAAGCCAATGTTCACTAATTTAATCCAAAAGTGCTTGGGAAAAGAATTTTTACAAGGTATGATCTTAGCAATTTCTTTAAAAGTTCTATGAAATAGCATAATTTATATCATGATATAGGTTATTAATATAATAAAAAATTAAATTAAAGAATATAATTATTATTTATATTAATATACTAAAAATATATCATTTTATATAGTAAATCTATTATCATAATGTGCATTATAATATTTTTTACTAAATATAATAAAAAATAATAAATTTAATAATAAATATTTGTATTTCATATATTTACGAAATGAGAGTAGTGCGGTTTGCCGGTGAGATCTGTTGTTTAAGTTAGTGCTGCAATGTCATGTCATGCTATTGAAATTTCTTTTCTTTCTCATAGATTTAGATCGAAAAACTCCCTTCATTGTTGAACGCGATTAAGGTTATGATTTATGAATGCGATCTAATTAAGGTGCTTCACTCTCCCTTCTTCATTTGCATTTCTTCAATTCCATTATCGTTCATGGTGATGTGATGTTTGTTTTGCAATTTGCAGGCACAATGACAAGGAGACAAGCAAGTTCCACGAGACGTGGCGGTCTTTCAGGAATCTTGCATTCCAAATCCAAATCTTCTCCTCTACTCTCCATTTCCCTTGTCCTCTTTGTAATTTTTCACTTTTCCCATCTTCTTTCTCTCTGTGTGTGCGTGTGCGTGTGTTTTATTTTGATGTTATTTGATACATGGGAACTGGGATGATGCTGTTTATGTAGTACTACAATTACGACGATTAACAGTTTTTACTGTTTTATTGAATCTCAGGGAGCAATCCTTCTCATCCTTTATGCTTGTAGCGGGTCAGGTAACAAGCTTTTTATGGCCTATTCTTTTTAATGTTACGCTTTGTTTGTCTTTAATGGCTAGTTTCTATATTCGTAAAAATGGGGGTTGACAATCAATGGATGACGAATTCTTATGTGGAATCACAGCGAAAATTTATCCCTCAATCGTTTTTTAGTTTAATTTTGATATGTCTTTAATGGCTTAGTCACACTTAAAGCTCTTCGCCCCTCTCCAAGAGTGTATTGTGCGGGATTCAGGTCCCACAAACTTAGCATGTGTTGGCAACTGAGCTACATCCATTGAGTAATTAGAAATCATTTTAGATATGACTAAAGTAATTATTATAAAAATTGATGATTTTCTGTTATACAGCAATATGTGATTGGATGACAATGTAAAAAATTAAAACCTTTAAACTATCAATGTCTTCTAATTATACTTATTTTTCACCCCATTTTTATGGATATACTAAACTACCCTAAATGTAACTTATTGTACTCATGTTTATGGGCTGGTTAATCTTATATTTTTAAGTGGACAGGTGTATTGGGAGGAAGAAAGGATGTGGTTATCAGGGTTGAAGGTAAGAATGTTACCATGTCTTCAGAATGTTATTGGGACTACTTTATTTTAAATTATTGGTTGCTTTTTGTCGTTTTTATTTTTACTTTTTAGAAGCAATAAGGCTTGATAAAAAGCATTAGCATTTATTTGCAAGAATGTTAAGGGGAAGCAATGCTAATACATTACAAATTGGAATAAGTTCCACGCATCGGGAAATTATTTTAGGCAACAATTGCAAAATAATATGGTGATTAGCAATACTCTAACAAGTTCCATGTCGTTAAATCAGGATGCACCTAGGGAACATGGGAATTTTTCATGATATGAAGTTATGAAACCTATGAGTTGAGGGCTCTGGTTGCTAGAGCAGCCTCCTCATCCCGTTGATTATAGAAACTGCTATCACTTTTAGTACCCTTTTATGGTTTCTCCATCAATATTTAGCACCCATTTACATAGAGAGGAACTTGCCCCCTATTTTGGGTTTTATATTAGTGTAGATGATAATCTTCTGAGATCTAATCATATAAATTAGACATTAGTTATGATATAAAAGGCTCCCTTGGTTTGTTCTTTGCAGCCTCTTCCAAAATGTTCATTTTTATTCCCTAAAGAGACAAATTATTCAGACAAGGAAAATTTTTTCCACAATCTCTGTCATAGTAATCCCTTACAACAGCTGATGCAGCTGCAGTTGAGTTGACTTAAAAAGGTTTAAGAGGGTCACTCTATTTCTACCTTAGCAGTTTTGCATAGTTTGTGCTGGAATTGTTGTATACGTAGTATTTCTCTAAGAAAAGTTGTCTATAAAGTTTATAATCAGAGAGAAGGTTTATAATTGGAGAGAATACATTAGCATGAGCATGGAGGATGACTAGAGGTTTATTAAATTTAGAAAAATAACTGTCTATCTTATAATCAGAAGTTGGAACATATTTTTGCCTTTTAAATTGAAATATGTATGATCGTCTTGCATATTGAAAAATTTCAGGACCATAAACTCTTCAGTAAGATGCCTTTATTTTGATCACTTTCAAATGATGACATCTCTGCCTTTCTGGTCATTCCCTACCCCAATTATTATTATTATGTTTTAAATTAATAGATCCTTGAAAAAAATCTGCCTTGTATACTTGCTCTTTGCCACTGTGAAATAGAATGAACAAACTTGTGTTTTTTTCATACCTCACTTGTTAAAATTATTGACTGATCCTAGTAAAAACAGGTCAAACTGCAGTTTGATTAGCAAAACTGAAGTTGTTCTTTCACATGCATTGTCTTGGAAAGGCATTCCTTAAACTTCTCTTGTTAACAAGTTTCAAAATTGTTTTATCTTTCAGGTGACTTTTCATGCACTTTCGAAGTTTCAAGTGCAATTCCTGTTTTGAAGAATTCATATGGTGGCAGCATGAAAAATGTTTTACACATAGGTCCTGAGAGTTGTTCAGTGGTCTCCAAATTTTTAAGAGAAGGGGGAACTGAAGCATGGGGTGTGGAGCCATATGACATAGATGATGCTGATAGGAACTGCAAGGCTCTAGTGCAGAAAGGCATTGTACGTGTTGCAGATATAAAATTCCCTTTACCATACAGGGCAAAGTCTTTTTCTCATGTTATAGTGTCAGATGCTTTGGATTACCTGTCTCCAAAATATTTGAACAAATCTCTTCCTGAGCTAGCAAGGGTATCTGCTGATGGTATTATTATTTTTGCAGGTACTTCATTTTGAAATAAATGTAACCTCTCAAACTCCAAATGCAACATTTGGCCAACTAATTAAATTTCCATTCAAGAGTATTGTTTTTCTGTGTTTTGGATGTGCTACGCCTTTCAATGATTTTAACTTTATGTTGAGTTTGCTACACCTTTAAAAAATAGGGATTACATACTCAGGGATTAATTTTATAAGTAAAATGCTCTGAAACATTTGTCTCCAAATTTTTTACCTATTACCAAACTGACTTTTGAATAGAATTTTTTTCTTTTTTGTGTTATGTGTATCGTGCTTTGGCCCTTGTGTAAGTTTGGTACTTTCCTGTCTTTTCAGGCTACCCAGGTCAACAGAGAGCTAAAATAGCACAATTATCCAAATTTGGCCGCCCGGTGAGTAGCATTCTCAAGCTGCCTAACACCTTTCTAATACTCTTTGCTATTGATTGGACTAAAATCGCTTCTTTCACATGTTCTAAACTGCATTTCATATTTTCATTGATCAAAACCTGATGTCTTCTGATCCATTTTGATTAGATACGTGACCTGTCATAAATGGGTTTTTATCTACTAAAGTTATGCTTCGCCATAATTCTTTTTTTCTTTTAACATGAAATCGTTCAGATATAAGCAGATGATGAATTCGATTTTTAAATTATCTCAAGAACTTTATTCATAAGATGATAAAAATGACTTAGTTTTGGCAATCAAGGACTGAAATAATGAAATACCATTTGTCTAACCACTATTGACGCACTAGTATTATTGATAGGCTCCAATTTCAAGGTATGAGATTTGAGTCTCACATTGGAAGTACGGGACTCTGGTGCGTGTGGTTTTATAAGACCTTGGACTCCAACTATAATGGTTAACTTTTGTTGTGTGATTTTTTAAGGTTCTTATAAATTGGTATTAGAGTTTTTCATCATATTTCTCATATGCAAATGAGCAGCATAGGTCAATGTTAGCATTTAAATGTTCACTTGGGACTAGTCAAAGGGTTAGTGCATAGTCAGTTCACATGAACACGTGGGCTGTAGATTGTGGTGGAATGTTAGAATCCAATTGTAAGGTATGAGACTTCAGTCTCACATTGGAAGTATTGGATTGGCCTTAGGCTCTCTCCAACTACAACGGCTAGCCTTTGCAGCATGGTTCTCCTAAGATTCTTATCAATTGATATCAAAGATTTTCACCATGTCTCTTAACTGCACACTGGTGGTGCAAGTGGTGACACTAGCATTACAGTGTTTGCTTGGGCCTAGTCAAAGGGATGACTACGGAATGTGGTGGATGTTAGGATCCAATTGCAAACTGAGACACAAGTCTCACATTAGAAGTATTGGGTTCTGGTGCAAGGTTTATAAGGCTTTAGACTCTCCAATTACAATGGCTAGCTGTTAAAACTAGTATCTATGGAATCCAGAAAGAAGGATAAAATTGTATATTAATCCAAAACAGAGCTGATTCCAGTGAGGAATTCAACTCTGTAAAGAGAATAAACAAAACAACGAGCAATACGCAGAAACTCTAAGAACTGTCCTGGGCATGGAGGAGCCCTTCAACCTCTCAATTCACTGTTTAATTCCCAGCTATCTCTCTCCTCTCTCCTCCCTCTAGCTATAACCGAATTCCCCTACACAAGTTTCCCTCTCTCCACTAATTCTCTCTGCTACACAGCATAACTAACTCATCTTTTCCCACTACTGAACTCTCCACTCTCCTTTGGGCCTGTTGCTGGCCCAATTCCCTCTCTTCTCCTAGTGTAAACATTGGTAAATCTTGGGTGTCTAACAATACCCACCCCTTGAAGATTCACCTTGTCCTCAAGGTGAAAAGAGGGAAATTCCTGGACTATTTTAGATTTAATTTCCCAAGTATTTTCAAAAGCGGGTAGGTCAGTCCATTTCACTAAAAGTTCTTCTTGCCCCATATCATTGACTCTGACTGCCAACACTTCTTCAGGCTGGGTTTGTAACTTCCATCCTGCCGTTAAACAAGTGGGCAAGGGTTTACTAAGCTCCAGCCGAAACACATTTTTTCAGTAGAGACATGAAAAACGGGGTGGATATGTGACCCGACAGGCAATTGTAATTTGTAAGCTGCAGTCCCCACTTTAGCCACAACTTCAAATGGGCCATAGAACTGAGGGCCGAGTTTCTGATTCTGCTGCTGAGCTAAAGACTGAAGCTTATAGGGTTGTATCTTCAAAAACACTGATCACCCACTGCGAATTCCACCTCTTTTCTGTGCTTGTCCGCTTGTGTCTTCATTCTGTTTTGAGCCTTCAGCAACTGTTCCCGTAGTTCATCCAACATAGAGTTTCTGTCTTGCAACAACTGAGCTACATCTTCCACCTGAGATGAGCTAGAATCCCCTCTAAGAAGAGTAGGGGGATCTCTACCATAGAGGGCTTTAAATGGGGAAGTTTTAGTGGAAGCATGATAGTTGGTTGGTGTTGTACCAATACTCTGCCCAACTCAGCCATTGAGGCCAAGACTTTGGCTTCAGTCCAGCAAAACACCTCAAATAAGTATTCAAACAACGATTCACTACCTCGGATTGCCCATCGGATTGTGGATGATAAGCTGTTGTGAATCTTAGTTTGGTTTTGAACATTTCAGTCCAGAAATTATTCATGAAGAGTCTATCCCTATCCGAGTAATGGTCTGTGGAAAACCATGTAAATGAACTATCTCTTTCACAAAAATTCCAGCTACATCCTTGGCAGAAAAAGGGTAATGGTATGAAATGAACGTACTTGGTTAGCCTGTATACCACCACAAACAGTGTCAAACCCTTTTGCCTTTGGTAGTCCACCCAAGAAATCCATTGTCAAATCTGTCCAAGTAGCTGTTGGAATAGGTAAAGCTTGCAACAAACCTGCGGGAGATAATGTCTCATACTTGTTTCTTTGGCACACATCACACTTCCTTATATACTCCTGAATATCCCTCTTCATTCCCTCCCAATACAGCAGTGTGGAAATTCTTTTATAAGTTCTAAAGAACCCTGAATGGCCTCCAGCCACTGAATCATGAATTCCTTAAACACCAAGGGGATCTTACTGGAACATTTTGCTAATACCAACCTCCCCTTGTATTTTAACCTCCCTTGTTTCAACTCAAATCCCGGATGCGCATCAGGTTTGGATAAGAGCTCCTGCATGACTGTCTTCAGCTTGGGGTCTGCCATGACCTCATCTTCAATGCCCTCCCATTCCATGAATTGGACTGAAGATATCGTAGCCAAATGAAGTCTTTTAGATAAGGCATCCGCAGCTGAGTTCTGCTTTCCAGTTTTGTATTTCACTGTGAAGTCTAACCCCATTAACTTTGACACCCACTTCTGCTGATCCTCTCCCATTAGTCTCTGCTCTACCAAGAATTTGAGGCTTTTCTGATCTGTGTGCACTTCAAAGTGATGCCGCAGTAGGTAATGTCTCCACTTTTGGATGGCCAAGCCAATGGCCATCAATTCCTTCTCATATACTGATTTCTGTTGGGCCCTTTTTGATAAAGCTTTGCTCATATAAGCTATGGGCCTGCCTTCTTGAGTTAGCACAGCCCCAACCCTACTGCCTGAAGCATCTGACTCACATCTTTTCAAATTGCGGGACTGCCAAGACTGGTAGAGTAGTCATGGCTGTTTTTAATAGCTCAAATGCCAACTGTGCTTCTGGTTCCCATTTAAAACTGTCCTTCTTCAAGAGCTGGGTTAAACGCAAGGCTATCTTGCCATAATTCTTCACAAACCTTCGATAATATCCAGTCAGCCCCAGAAAACCCCTTAGACTCTTCACATCTTTAGGCAGTGGCCACTCTAGCATTGCTTCTACCTTTTTGGGGTCAGCAGAAACTCCCATTCCCGATACAATATGCCCCAAATATTCCAACTCCACCTGGCCGAAACTGCATTTTTTTTAATTAACCCGAAGCTGGTGTTGCTGTAACAGTAGCAGCACTCTCCTTAAATGACCTACATGTTGTTCCAAGTTTGGGCTGAAGATTAAAATGTCATAAAAAAACACAAGCACAAACTTCCTCAAATAAGGGTGTAGAACCCTATTCATCAAAGCCGGAAATGTAGAAGGGGCATTGGTGAGCCCCAATGGCATTACCAAGAATTCGTAGTGACCTTCATGAGTTTTGAAAGCTGTTTTTGGTACATCTCCTGGTCTCATCCTAATCTGTTGATAACCAGATTTCAGGTCTAGTTTGGTGAAGATTCTGGCCCCTCCCAACTCTTCCAAGAGTTTATCTATCACAGGGATAGGAAATTTATCCGGAACAGTGATTTTATATAAGGCACTGTAATCTACGGAAAATCTCCATCCTCCATCCTTCTTTTTTACCAAAATTACAGGGCTGCAGTAGGGGCTCACACTGTGTTGGATGAGCCCAGCTTGCATCAACTCTGTAACAATCTTCTCGATTTCATTCTTTTAGTAATAGGGATAACGATAGGGCCTAATGTTTGGCATTTCAGATCTCTCCTTCAGAACAATGGCATGGTCCTGCTCCCTCTTGGGTGGCAGCCCTGTGGGTAGTTGAAACACCTCCTGAAACTCTTGCAAAACTGCATGGATTTCTGGAGGAAGTCCTTGTCCTTACTAACAAGCTGCCGTTCCACCACTGGGGTAATACAATATCCTTCTCCATCATTTCTCAGAGCTTGCATGGTTAATTTCCATGAAGTCTGATTCTTACACAAAGCTGGATTGCCCCCTATTTCCTTCTCTTCTCCGTGTTCCTTCCACCTTTGGGTAATCTCTTGGAAATCCGCCTCAATTTTGCCTATGCTGGACAGCCAATCCATGCCCAGTACCACTTCAGTCCCCCCAAGCTCCATTAAGAAAAAATTCTGAATTATCTCAACTCCTTGTACCTGCAGATGCACATTACAACATACTTCATTCTCTTTCTCTTTTTGCCTATTTCC
The DNA here is from genome assembly GCA_007407185.1 of Glycine tomentella. NCBI lineage: Eukaryota > Viridiplantae > Streptophyta > Magnoliopsida > Fabales > Fabaceae > Glycine > Glycine tomentella. Next base: position 477,333 of record PYAF01006020.1, on the reverse strand, counting down.
TACTTCAATTGTGAAGGCCGATATGATGCTCACTGGTAGCTGTAATTTTTTTGCTACTCTAGAGGCTAAAATATTTCCTGAAGCCCCACTATCAATGAGAACTTCCACCTTCTGCCCTTCAATTTGCCCTTCCACCTTAAAGGACTTATTGGAAGTCAGCCCAGCTAAACTATTTATGGAAATATGCATATTCTGTACCCGTTCCTCTACTTCGGCCCTTCCTCCTTCCTCTGGTTGTAGCTGTTCCCACTCCTTTGTTTCTTCCTCTTCTTCCACTAGCATCAATTGCATTCTTCTTAAAGGGCATACATATCCCATTTTTCCCCACACTTGAAACATAGCTCCTTTCTTTGCCTCTCTTGCCATTCTTCTTGAGACAACCTTCGAGATTCACCCTTCCTCCTCTCCACGGGTTCCTCTATTTTGAACTTGCTTCCCCTCTCCCCATAATATGAGGAATTTGGACCTGTTGTACCTCTGTTCACTTCAACCGTTCGAGTAACATGTGGTCCTTTAGAGTTTCAGTTCTCTGAAAGCTCCCCACCTTACCCTCCTTCCATGCTATGTTTCTTTCTCCAACTCTATAGCTCTTTACATGAGAGCTGAAAGTGTTAGAAAATGGCTTACCTTCAACTCTGCTTGCAATGTTGGGAACCAAGCAATCACACAACAATCGAGATAGGAGAACGAGAAAGGGGAAAAACAAAACAACACACAGAGTTTACCCTGGTTTACCCAATGTGGACTACATCCAACTATTCACTACATTTCCCTCACACACTCTACAATTGCACTCAGATTACAAGGAAATATATAGACTTAGAAACCCTAAGCACCATAGTTATTCATGGGCCCAAGCCCAAACTACAAATAATAAAATACGAGGCTCCGCTGGAGAGACTCCCCTAGGCCCTCACCTGCTCACCAGGGAACGGGACCCCGTGCATATCTGCTGACAGCTCAATATGAGCCATACCCAACATGCAATTCCGGCTTCAACCCATTAAGGAAAATACCCATCATCACTTCCCTGTCCAAATCTCTCTGACTTTTTCGAATTCTGCCCGGTATTGCATCACCGTTTCAGTCTATCTCACACTTAACAACGGCCCCATAGGATTGCGAGCCACCCCAGGTTGAAACCTTCTAATGAGATCCTCCTTAAACTCTTTCCAAGTCGGAAACAGGAACTAGTCCTCCCACCGTTGGAACCAGACCAGTGCTTCACCCTCCATAGCTACAAGGACCATTTCCATCTTGTCATAGTCTTCCACCTCATATATTCGGAAGAACCTCTCCACTATGGCTAACCACCCATAGGCGTCCTCCCCTGAGAATAGAGGTAATTCAATCTTCCGTGCCATCTCAGTTCGCCGCCCGACACGGTCAGCACGCCCCCCCCCCCCACTCCTTCGGCGTTCGCTCCTGCCAATGATGCATAGTCGCTCGATGTGGCTCACGGCTTTGAGCACGACTCCGTTCCTCACGATCACGACTTCCCTCCCTGTCTCGTCCCTGCGCAGGTTCTCCTGCTGGACTGTTTCTCTGCGCTCGCAGCAACTCCGCCATTTGCTGTGACATCGATTCCAGCAACTGAGATTGTTCTTCTTGTCGCCTTTCCAGGTTATCGATGGTGTCCAGCCGGCGTTCCACTTCCTCCAATCTTGCATCCATCGCTGTACGTGTTGACACCATGAACAAAGCTCCCACATATCGTGAAGCTCTGATGCCAGTTGTTAAAACTGGTATCTATGGAATCCAGAAAGAAGGATAAAATTGTATATTAATCCAAAACAGAGCTGATTCCAGTGGGGAATTCAACTCTGTAAAGAGAATAAACAAAACAACGAGCAATACGCAGAAATTCTAAGAACTGTCCTGGGCATGGAGGATCCCTTCAACCTCTCAATTCACTGCTTAATTCCCAGCTATCTCTCTCCTCTCTCCTCCCTCTAGCTATAACCGAATTCCCCTACACAAGTTTCCCTCTCTCCACTCATTCTCTCTCCTACTCATCATAACTAACTCATCTTTTCCCCACTACCAAACTCTCCTTTGGGCCTGTTGCTGGCCCAGTTCCCTCTCTTCTTCTCCTAGTGTAAACATTGGTAAATCTTGGGTGTCTAACACTAGCTTTTGTGGTGTGACTCTTCGAAGTTTCTTATCAATTAGTATTAGAATTTTTCACCATGTTTCTGAATTGCAAAGAGTGGAGCAAGTGGTGACACCGATTATTTGTAATGTTCTCTTAGGGACTAGTCAAAGGGATGACTGTGGAGCATGGTGGGATGTTAGGATCCAATTGTAAGGTACAAAGACTTGAGTCCTACATTGGAGAAGTATGAGATTTTGGTGTGGGGTTTATAAGGCCTTGAATTCTCCAATTACAATTAGCTTTTATGGTGTGATTCTTCCAATTTTTTTATCGATGATATTTCAATTTGGTTCCTCTAAAGTGAGGTAGGAGATATTCTTCAGAGAATAAAGTGCAACAATTGAGATTTTAACAACTTGATAATTTGTTATTTATGTGATTCATTTTATCGCAATATTATATGTTATAATAAATAAATAAAACTATGTACCCCATTGTCTAGAGGCTCCTCGCTCCGGATTCGAGTTCATAACCAATAAGTCATCAAGGCATAACTTTCCTGTTGTGTCATAGCTCACCCTCATTATATGTTCTAATAAACAATTATAATTGCACTTTATCTTTTAAAGTCTACTTCTTGCTTTAGAGGAGTTAAATGCTATTATCTTTGAAGTTTGGAACCATTTTGCAATGAAGAGGATTTTCTAGCAGTTGGACCACTTAAGATAATCAACCTTTCAACAAAGGACATGCATAATTAACTGTTAATGACAAATGTTAATTGAGCTAGCTGGATTACCCGTATAATGATCACGGTTCATGGTGTAGAGCTCAATATAATATTAGGTAACAGTTTCCTGAATTTGAACCTTTGTTTGTCACATTACAAGGCAGCAAATCAACTTTATAGTCACGCCAAGGCTCACCTTATAAATGATAGAAATATTGTTTTAGAAGATCATTTTCTTATCCTCACTTATATTTAAGCATTCTGCTTTATTTGTTAAGGCTAAAATGCGGAGTTCATCTTGGTGGAAACAATTATTCACTGAAACAAGCTTAGAAGAAAATGAAGCTGCCGTCAAGAAGTTTGAGCAAGCTGCGTCGAAGATGTCCTACAAGCCAGCTTGCCAAATTTTCCACCTCAATTCATACCATTGATAATTTGATGTCTTGGAATTAGATTAATTGATTGTTCACCATATCCAGAGTTTTTTATTTTTTGTATTCCTATAAACATGAGTATAAATCAGGCAATTCTGTTTTCAGACATGGACAAGCATTAAGATATGTCTGTTTCCTAAAACAATACAAAATCCAGTAAACACACAAAATTAGAAGTAATTTAGCTGAATATTCTTGGGTGGCTTAAAGGTGTATTTAACATTTGATCAAACTATAAAATAATAAAAAACGACATTCGATTCAATCATCGTATGCTTCCTTTTATCAACTTGAATAGTTTACATAACGAGTGTGGAAGGAAATGTAGGAGTATGCATTAAGGACTTGATAAATAGGCAGACTTAACAACATTAAAGAGTGAGTAAAACTTTCTGCACCACGAAATTGTGCTTCTGGCACCCCATTACATTACAGAATGTCCATAACGTAAAATTACATTACGAATTGGTCATTCCATAATAATGGAGGCAGGAAGCAACACTCTTAAAGGGAACGGGTAACCCAAGTCTTGTGGCCAAGAAAAGTTGTCTCACCAGTGGGTAGTGAGGCTAGAGTCTAGACAATGGGTTTGGCTGACCTGGCTCAACTGCTTCTAGTATGACCCAAAAATCTCATATGCCCCTCTTATTTAAGAGTAATGCCAATGTACTCTTCAAATCTTTATTATTTGGTGATGTCTCACATTCTCACTAGAAAGAAAATAGGAGCATTAATTAAAAACTGGACCCATACCATTTGTAAAATTTAGATTGACTTCACCTAATTTAATGTGTTAAAAGTATGTTAGCAATATTTAAAAAATAAGATTGATCGTTGAATAATTAATGACATTAGCCGAATAGTCGCTGCTCACAACATTGGACTCATTTTATGATTTGTACCAAAAGAATCTGAAGTAACATATTCTATTCGTCCCATATAGTGTATCTTTATTTAACTCTAATAACTTGTTCCACATATACTTCCTTAAAGTAAAGGATAAGGTCTTCTTAAATTAAAAGCTCTAAAGCGCATAAGAGATGCTCTATTAAATCTTAAATTAAAGTGAACTAAGTTCACGAAATACTTTTAATTGAATTAGTAATAAGTGTGTTGTGCACTCCAAATATTTTCACTTATAAAATAACCTATGGCGACAGGGTTTTCTTTTTCTCTTTTCACAAGCAAGTTTGTTGCCCAAAATAATCTTCTCACTCATAAAATGATGATGATCAACCAAAGGTTGAAACAAGTGATAGTGATTTGTATTCTTTAACTAAATAGTCCAGGATTTAAATACTGATTTATCCTTGAGTACGAAATAATATATATTGGAATGAGAATGCTTATCTTATGTGTATTCACATTATTTGACAAAGTATACTTACTTCTTTTGACAAAAATAACTTCATACCAATATTATGATTAAAAAAAGTATAATGATTATCATGAATCCAATACTACATGCACATATCAATCCACTCCTATGTTAATTGTTAGTAAGGGATTCAGAAGAGAACAAATCAAAATTGGCTACATGTAGGAGATCCACGGGGTGATGAAGTTGAATGTGGGCCGAAGAATTGAAGAAGACTGCATGCATTCACATCAAAGTTGGGCTATTATACGCGTACGATTCCCAATCGGAAAAGAGGAATGAAACACCACACTTAGTGGGGCTTCTTCTCTTGTTTGATTTGGACTAGTTCTGCAAATAATTATCCCCCCCGAGTTTGCTTTAGAACCAAGTAAGAGACCCTTTTGATGTAATGATGTTTGATAGGCTAACACTACATGCTATTATCTTGTGGCATTAACTTCCTACACCAGGTAAGTGTCGAACCCGTAACCTTTAATTACGAATCCACTCTCTGACCAACTGAACTATTGGACCATTCATGTTAAAAACTAATTAAAATTGCTATATATAACATTATAAATTTTAATGTATATTTAATACACATAAATTTACATAATTAATTTTTATCTAATAATATTTTTTACATATATAAATTTTTAATGTATATGAACCTTTGATTTTATAAAATTAAATTTTTTAATATATATGAACCTAATATTTTTTATTAAAATCTATAATTTTTAATTAAGCCATATTTTTATTTTAATTTATTGTTATCAAAATTCATATATTTTATAATTAAACCATGATTTTATCTAATAATATATTTTTTATCCAATAAAATATATTTTTTAAAATTAATTGTTAAAAAAATATATTTTATAATTAAACCATGATTTTATCTAATAATATATTTTTTATCCAATAAAATATATTTTTAAAAATTAATTGTTACGAGTTACTCTTACGGATTCGCAATCTGTAAGAACCTTACGGATTCGCAATCCGTAAGAACCTTACGGATTCTTTGTTTCGTCTTATGGATTATGAATCCGTAATGTTCTTATGGATTATGGATCCGTATGAATCTTTACGGATTGCTTTTGGATTACAAGAAGGGCAAAATTGGTATTGCATTATATATGCTGAGTGTATTAGAAAAAGCGCTGGTGTAGGAAGTTAATGCCTTATCTTGTTGATATGATAGTCAAAAACCATGACCCACGTGAAGAACGCAATGAGACAACATAGCCATTGGAGACAACAAATCAGGACAAGTCCATTTCATGGCCATTCACTTTTGACTTGTTTTTTTTTTTTTTTTCTTCTTCTTCTTCTATATTTTTATTAATAATTCTGAGTTTTATTTTATTTTTACGTAGTTTCATATTTTAAAGATTTTGTAAACAAAATAATAGAGAAAATATTTAATGATTTTTACCTCATTAGTTTATGTTTTTCTCTTAAAATTATTATCCGGATAATAAAGTCTATTATTTTTATGCACAAAAAAAATATTATTATTTTTAATTTAAACTAACTAGTTAGAGTATCTATAATGCATATTTTTAAATAACTTATTTATCTTAAATTTATGAATCTTCAAATGTTACATAGATTTAAAAATTTTACACAAAAAATTATTGTAATGCTAAAGTTGTTAGAGTAAGTAATTAACTTGAGGAATATTAAATTTTAAAATTGAAAATTGATTTTTAATTGATAAGAATAAATTAAGCAGAAATTGCTTATATATATAACTTACTTAAGCAACGCAATGTTAAGTTATGTACAGCAATGATAAAAACTTACTAAATAATGTTGTTTAATTTTAAACAACTTATGAAATATCCATGTTAGAGATGCTATTAATCATCTTAACCATTTAAGCTAACCTCAAATAATTCTGACATGTGAATTTTAAATGCAATATTTTTTGTGTGTGCTTATAATTAATGTCATAGCTAGAGTGGAGTACATTAATCTTATGGACTGTTGATGTAGAAATCAGAGTACGTCGTACACTTCATGAAATGCATGTCATTTCTAGCTAGTTGATATTTCATACATATGTATCCGTCGATAAGACTCAGAAACAGGAAATTAGAACAACGTAGAACGTTATTGGAATTTTTGAAAATAACAATTCCTTTCACGTGGTTTTACTTTTAATTAGATATGTTTGCCAGCTTTGATTGGGCATCTGTAACCATTTTTTTAAACTTTCTGTACTTTTGGTAACTGATATACGATAATTCGCAGCAAATTTTGCGCAGTATACATCCAACATTATAGCAATGATTCCCCTGATTTCAAATGTCAATTTTTCTGCTACAAAGTACAAATTTTTACCATTTTAGCAATATTTTGATATCATGGTTTGACATTATGCAACTATTTTCTACATAACATGCAACAATTAATATTCTTCTTTAAATATTGTTTTATTTTCTTCATCTTTTGCACCGCATGCAACTCAACTTTCTATAACATGTTCATGTATATGTTAAGCCATATTTCAACAAATGATCTATAACTATGAGACACTAGTAACTATCAAAGTATTTGATACTTACCAATTAAGACAATGAGTGCACAAAGATTGATGTGGTTAGCATCAAACACATAAATTATAAACTACCAAACTCAAATGTCTATTAAAGCATCCATATGTATTTTCCTCCCCACCCATGTCACCTCAATCAAGCAAGCGCATCATCATCGATCCAAGTCTCCACCATCAACTGCAACAGTCTATCATTCTGCCATTTGTCTACTGCATTTATTCCCACTGATAAACCCTTTTCCCACAGTGATAAATTGAAAGAGAAGTACTAATTAATGAGAAAGGATAGTTTAATGATAGAAAAACAATACTTTGTTTTAATTATAGCCAAGTTTACTTTCATGATCATTTCAGCAATGTTTTTAAAGCAGCTATTATGAACCTAAAAACACTGCAAATGATAGATTGATTACCTATCAGAAAAGTAAAGCCACTTTTGTCTAAGGATATTAAAGGCAAATAATTTGGTTACTGGCAAACGAAAATATATCTTCTTTTTTGTCGGTAAAAGTTGGCAGAATGAGATAAAAAAGTTGTCCTTCAGTTGTATTAATTAAAATGAAGAGGCTAGTTTAATTTGCATATGAACTACTTACATCCTCTATTAATTAGTTTTTTAACATCTCATTTTAGGGAGAAAATTCACATATTAATTTTTGTGTTACATAACTCATATACTCCCTTATCTTTTTTTCAACTCTGTTCTACTTTTATAATAACATTTCTGCTACACAAATATTACCATCCAACTGCTGTAATAAGAGTTAGGTCAAAATTCAAATTATAATATTTTATCAGAGTATATCTTATCGATTGTTTGAATTTATTGGGTCACCTGTTATTGAGATGTCATTGATCTATCTGTAGATGTCCAGTCTTATAAATTTTACGTTTGAGATGTTGAATCTTCAGAATAAGAAGAGTTTGTTTGTGTATTAAATCAACCACATGTTCATTACTTTTATTTTTCTTGCACATAGGAAGAGGATTTCCTTTATAATTACACTTGCCCTGTCTTGCATTTAGAATGATACACTGCCTATTTTTTATAAGACAATATTATTAATGAGAGTGCAAAGTAATTAGCAGTACTTAACAGATTTCTAAACTATTTTCACTTGCTCTTCATGATCATTAAGTCAGAGATTCAAACTCGTCAACTACTCCTTCCCTTAAGAAGAAAAACCACATGCATTCACAACTACAATTACTCGATTAGGAACGGCAGAAAAAAAACTGTTTCGGATAGAGGCGGTGACGATTAGTCTCACTCAAACATCATGAAAAAAAAAGTTAAATCCTCGTACGACCAAAAGTAAAAAAAAAAAATAGGGAAAGATTTCTTTGAACCCATGCTATCATCAGTGTTGAATTTCGACCCTGGCTAATTTTGTCATGATTTGCATTCAAGTCCACGGATTTGAAAACCAATCTCTAGATGCTGCATTGTTGCACATATATTTTCTGTCATCTGCCTAATTACTCTAGTTGAGTCTTCCTTCCAACTATTTAAATCTGAGACCTTATTTAAAAATATCAAATTCAATTTCACTTAAACCAACAACATATTTTATTTCACTGGTCTAAAATTCCGTCTTTCATAATCTATCACGGATTTTATATATATATATATATAGATTTGAAAATGTTTAATTGTCTTTATATAATACGTTAGACATATATACAGTGATCCATTTCACCCATACATGCATGTGTACACATTATAAGCAAAGTGGAAAGAGCAAGACTGAGAAGGGAACGAGTGGGACCCACGATATTGAAAGAAGGGAACAAATGGGGCATGTTAGTGTCTCTTGGCAATAGGGTGAAGAATGGACTAACGTGAGCTTCATGTTAGTTGTCATGGTGGACTAGGCTAGCTTTCTAATGGTCCCGGTGACTAATGTCTATGTACGTTTCGGAGGGTGTTATGGGGGCATTTAAGCGAGGGTTTCACATGATCTAATAA
>PYAF01006020.1:456019-468079 GCA_007407185.1 Glycine tomentella | reverse complement strand
CACGATATTGAAAGAAGGGAACAAATGGGGCATGTTAGTGTCTCTTGGCAATAGGGTGAAGAATGGACTAACGTGAGCTTCATGTTAGTTGTCATGGTGGACTAGGCTAGCTTTCTAATGGTCCCGGTGACTAATGTCTATGTACGTTTCGGAGGGTGTTATGGGGGCATTTAAGCGAGGGTTTCACATGATCTAATAACGTTCTATTACTACAAACCACGTGGTCTCTTGTTTTATTCGCCCCCTCTCTCTCTCTTTATAACTCTCACTTCTGCGTTTATCTCATGGGTAATTCAATCGTATTCTAGATAGGGATTGTCCTCATTTAATTTGGTTAGAGCAAGGTTCCAAATTTAAATTAATGGGACATTTCTTTTATGGAGAACATGAAAAATATCGTATAGTGTATATATCCAAGGTCCACTGCTTCGTGATTTCCTGTATAAACAAATGTATAAAATGAAACTATGAAAGCATATATGTATATGCTTTTGAGTTTTTAACCAATTAATGATTTGGGGGTGTTGGATAGTACAAACTTGAGGGCTATTGTTTGATGTCTTTAGCTTCAACCAATTGCGTCAACTAATTTGTTTGCATATAGAAGTTAAAATCATGTTGAATGGAAAAATTACAGATTTTAATGGACAGATCCAAAAGTTTTGTGAGTGATGGATTGAGGTGGATGTAACTGTAGTCCAAACATATCATTCTACTAAATGAAAGACTCCATTATATTTGAAGTTGTTAATTACTTAATTTGTTGGGATAGTATAAGAAGAGTAGTAATATATTGTCGTATATATTAATGAATTTTGATCACTTGAATTTTTTTGATAATTTATTTTGTAAAGAGCTAATTAAACAAAATAATGATGAGTGTGATTTAGTTAAAAATACTCGTTGAGGGCTATTGTTTAATGTCTTTAGTTTCGACCAATTGCATCAACCAATGTGTTTGGATAGAAGTTAAAATCATGTTGAATGAAAATTTTTCACATTTTAATGCACAAATGCAAAAGTTATGTGAGTGGTGGATTCAGCTGATGTAACTGTAGTCCAAACACATCATTCAACTAAATGAGAGACGTACTCTATTTGAAATTGCTAATTACTTAATTTGTTGGGATAGGATAAGAAGAGTAGCAATATTTTGTAGTATTAATGAATTTTACTTGAATTTTTTTGATAATTTATTTTGTAAAAAGAGCTAGTTAAAAAAATTTAACGAGTGTGATTTAGTTGAAAATACACGTTAGATTTGTGAAAAAAAAATATTTTTTTCCGTAAAAGATATTTAAAAAAAAAGATGAAGAATTTTAAGTGTAATTAATTGAAAATTAAAATTCATAAAAATACTTTGAAATCTTATCTAAGAATTAAAGATCTTAATTATGATCACATGATCATGATCACGATAAAAAAAAAAGTTAAAAATACTGTGTAAAATATATGTTGCTAGCACTTTCCAGTGTTGTCCATTAATTTGGACGATGTTATCAATAGGCATATTGCCTTCTAATGTGAAATTAATGGGTATTTGGGATGCCCGACCACTACGGTTAACACCCTTTGTATTTGTCAAACCCCATCAAATCGTTACTTTGCTTTGGTCGCTTTCAATTTTTTTCCATGGCATTTATGTAATGGGACCAATTTTTACAGATTCTTGTCTTCCTATATATAATTTATTACATATAGTTGGCCGAGAAAAATGTAAGAGGCATTAAACTCTATTAAACACACAAAAAAAGACAAAAGAAATATAAATATAATAAATAATATAATATAATATAATATGAGAAAAATTATAAAGTATTTTAATATAGGAATGTCTATATATTATTACTTTATCAGATTTGACAATAATTAAGGCTCTATTTGCATGCGAGGAGAGAAATGAAGAAGACATAAATAGAAGAGAAATAATTTTTAAAAAAATAGAATAGAAAAAATATAATATTGGATTATTTAGTTTAAGAGAAATAGAGTGAAAATAATATTGTAAAGTTAAATTTTATGAATAAAATGATAGGAGAGAGTTAAATAACTGAACAAATTACAATTCTGTCCTTATTACAGTCATGTCTGTTGATCATGAATAATTGATTAACATTTACATATAATCAATTAAATTGGTGTATTTAATTGATTATGTAATTGAATAATCGAATGAAAGTGATTTTTGCCTCACAAAAATCAATTATAGAGTAGAAATAATTGATTGTGGTTATGAACTTTTGCTTTGATTCACTCAAATGAAATAAACTCAAGTATGGGTAATAAAATATTTTTCCACTTAAAAATAAAAATTGAAGACTCTTATCTAGCCACCCGCGCATGAATAAAGAGAAAAATTACTTATATAGGTTCAAGGTATTTCAAACTTACCTCGCACCTAAAACGTTTATACCAAACAATTATCACATATTTTTGTCTCTTCTAACTTATTTCTGTTCTTAAAATTAAACACACAGTAAAAACAAATACTAATTAGTTTGACAAACATTACATGTACACTTATTAGCTACGTGGGACTCGTTTTCAAAATGTCAAATCAATTACCGTTAATATCAGTTGAGTGCAAATTAAAAATATATGTATTCGTTTTGATGCATGATGTCATTCAATTAATATATTATTAAATTTATTTTATTTTTGTAAAAGTAATTGTTAAAAATGTCTATTTATCAACATTACTGTTTAACAATATTCATATGTTTGTATCAGTCAATATTTGAGTTCAACATTAAATAATTTAGTTAAAAATAATTATTTATCCTAAAATAATTTTTACCAAACATGTGTTAACTATGTCAGTGATGTGTGTATGAGATTATTAGATTTTATTCAGTTAGAAAAAACTAATTTTATTATTGAAGTAATAAAAAAAAAGTTTAAACTCTACGGTTTACTAGTAGCTTAAATATAATTTTTTCCTTTAAAAAAATATAATTTTTTATTAATATTTGATCATAAAATTAAATATTTTTATGAGAATACGAATGATACTATAACTTATATACACAATTAATTAGTTAACCAAAGAAATGCGGATTATTAAGCTCTAAATATACATATAGATTTAAACATCATTCAACTAACAAGCAAGAGGCTTATTAGATTTAGTCAAAAACCATTTTTAAGATATTACCTTTATTCTATCCAAAATACTCAATGGCTCAAATATTCTATTAGGAAAAAATAATTTGATTTCTTAATTTCCATATAGACGAAATAACTGCAAACTATGCATACCAAATATTAGTTCGTCTCCCATGGTCCTGGATTTCAAAGAAATCTTATTTTTACATAAAATTTTCACAACATATTTTTTTTAATAAAAAGAGAAAAATGTGAGATAAGATAAATAATACGATGAAAAGAAAAAATCTTGTGAAAAATTATTATAAGGAAACGACAAGAACATCCCCACAAAATAGACCTTTTTTTACCAGAATATCAATTAAATTAAAAACCGCATCAAGTTTTCTAGGTCTTGGTCTAGGATTTATGATCCACGCTAAACTTACTGTCTCCGGACAATGTCCTTAAATATTGTGCGTTAAATTATTTACGTTAAATTCGAATATAATATTGACTATTAATTTTCAAATCAAAGCACGTACTGTTATAATAATCAATTCATCTCAATTCAAGCAAAAAAAAAAAAAAATTACCCTTAAATTTCGGTAAGTAAAAAAAAATATTCACTTTTTTCGGTTAATAATATATTTACTTTATAATATGATTGTTTTTTATCTAATAAAAATATAGCAAGTGGGTTATAATTTTTTCCATGCCACCTCATCATTCTTAGAAATTTTTATAATTGAGATATAAAAAATTCTTGTAATTTTTAAATTGAAAAACAACAATTAGCTTAAAAACTTTTAGAGAAATACTAGCAACATTTTAATTCTCTCTATTAAGTAAAAATGATTATTTTAACAAATTTTAGTAAAATAAATTTTAAAAAAATGTTAATGACACTTTCTCTAATACATTTTTTTTTATAATTGACTAAAACTTATTGCAGATCACCAATTTTATCTTATAATTTTAAATAATAAATTTGGTTTGGAGTACACCTAGCCAATAGCGAATCCAGAGAAACTTTCAAGGTTTGTATTACACATGGTAATACCCTGCTTTGGATGATAGTGTCATTAAACAATGTTTCATAAATATTTGATTTGATTATAAATTATAATTATAATTAGAACAAATTATAGTCATATTCTTTGAAATTTTCACTAATTATACATATATTTCTTTCGTTTAAAACCATTTTTTTGGCATCCCTCATGTAACGGTATTAAGTTATTGTTTATTTTTAAAATTAACTTACAATAAATGTTATACTTTTTTTTTATTAAAACCAAATATTACCCTTAGTTAAATTACCCAAACAAAGGTCCAATCCCATCATCATTTGCCAATGGTTGTGCCTTGGTTCCTCTTTGAAACTTCATGTGTGACTGTGTTTGACTGTGTTCACTGCTCGTCTCAGCCATCATCGATGCCACCTGCAGCCACCTCGCGCGCCTCGCTTCCGCCAACACCGTTCGAGGTACTGTTCAAGAATGTTGGTGGATCCATGTGTTGGGGTGCAAGGACCCAGATCGGGCTTTATGGGTTCTTCTGTTGTGGTTTCAATGCCGATCTGTGACCATATCTGCATTTTTTTTCATAGCTGGAGTAAAAGTTGAACACGTTATAGGAAAAATCCAAGTCTCACATCGACTAAAAATAAAGTCAAAATAGAGTATATAAGTGAGAGACAATCCTTAAACTAATTTTTGGAATTAAATTAGGTTAAAACTTACATTCAAAAAATCTAAGATGGTATCAGAATATATCTAAATTTCATTCAAAAGACCACCAACCAGCCATGTTATCCACCCATCTCAGGTGAGGAAGGATTTTGGTTGGAAGGAGTTCTATTTATTTTATTAGCGTTGTGGTGGAACAGGATCAATGTGTATTCTAACATTTGCGCAAATAGAAGGTGGACGTTAAGGGAACTGAAGAGTTTTTGATTCATTAGATTTTGCCTTGGTTCAACCATAGGAATTTGCAGTATACAAACTATTGGGTGGAAAAGAAGTTGTTGTCAACAATAGGAATTGGAAGACATTGAGAGATCTCGATGAGTCATGGGACGCATAATTCGTCGGTAATTTTAGCATTTTTGACAGATTTTTCAGACGGAAAATATTCTGTGAAAAATTTATGTATTTTTGACGGATTATTTTCCGTTGAAAAAATTCTATCGGAAATACTTAGGTTACCGACGGAAATTTTCGTCGGAAAATATTCCCTGGGAAATATTTTAATTTCCTACGGATAAATTTGTAGAAAATACATAACGAATACTTCCGACGGAATAATTCCGACGGACAATATTTTGTCAGTAATTTTAGCATTTTCGACCATCAGTAATTTCTGAAGGAATTATCCGTCGAAAATTACAGACGAGCAATATTTCGTCGGTAATTATAGCATTTTCGACGGATTTTTCCGACGGAAAATATTTTGTGGAAAATTTATGAATTTTCGCCAGATTATTTTTCATCGGAAATACTTAGGTTACTGACGGAAATTTTCGTCGGAATATATTCCGTGGGAAATATTTTAATTTTCAACAGATTTATCGTCGGAAAAATTCTGTGGAAAATATTTAAATTGTATTTTAATTTTGTTTTACATTTATAAATTCTTTACTTTGCATTAAACATTTAAGATATTTGCTTTACTCATTTGTTTTGATATTTTTATTATTTTCTATAAAATAATAAAAGAGATACTATTATACTTGTAAGATGTAAAAATATTTATAATATTATTGTAAACAATTTTATTTAACAATTTTTTATTCACAATAGTGCAAGTCATTATCTAATAACTAAAAGGAAGGATAAACAAAAATTCTATCATAAATAATATTTAGAGGATAAATATTTAACAACTTTATTTTTTAGTGTGTGTAATTACTTTAAGTAAGATACTAGTGTTGTTTATTAAATAATTAAATAATTATTAAATTTTATTTTTTTTAAATATATTAATAATAAATAAATAAAAATTTTAAAGAACCAAAACCATAACTTCAATGAACCCTACCATAAACCAATATAGGAGTGTAAAAAAATGATTTAAACTTAATTGGTTTTGAATTGAACTTTAATCAAATTTATTTAAAGTCAAATCGACTAATTTAAAATGATGTAAATGGATCTTCAAAACAAAATCGGTGAAAAATAATTTATTTACAACTAATTCAGTTAATCAAAATTCATTCACAATCAATTTTAAAATAATTTATTTTGTCACAAAAAGCGTTAGTGACAGATTTTGCGACGGACAGCTGCTGGCGCCATTAGCGTGGGAAGTGGCATCGTTAGCGTGAGATTGCACCAGAAGGGTTTTCTTCTCGAATTTCTGGGGCGATTAGCACCAGATTTGGCGCGGTTAGCGCCAGAAACACGCTTAGACTCGAGAATTTGGCACGAATAGCGCCAAAATAGCGCTATTAGCGCGGGAACGCAGACAAGACCCCTATAAAAGGTCATTTACACGATTTCTAGTCAAAATCCCTCTTTTCTTCTTCCTCCCAGCACTTTCCACCATTGTTGAAGGGCCAAGCTTCATAAACCTTCATCTCTTAACCTAAACCTTTAGCACCCAACATGAAACTTGTAGGGAATCCCCCTATGAGCTAGAATCATTCATCACTTTTCCCTAAAAACCTTCAAACAGAGAAAATCTCTAAAATCTCTTAGTCCCCTGATTCCAATTAAATCTCATTCAAATCACTGACTTCAGTTACGCTTGAATCATTAAAGTCCCTCCTTATAAGCTCCATTCTACGTTCATTGCATTGCCCATTGTCTTCATTTTATCATTTTTGAAAAATCTTGAAGTTCCTTGGTGAATCCAGCTCTACTTCCTCATCTACGTTTTCTGTCTTCTCGATCTGGGCCTCTGCTGGCTCACACCACTCACTTTCGAACCAACCAGTGATTCCCCATCGGCAATGTCCAGTGTTGATTTTAGAAGGGACAGCAACCACCAATTACCAGGTAACGCTGTCACCATCATTTTCTTCATATTTTTCTTCTTTGTTCTCCTAGAAAAAAGAAGATTCTTACTTGTTGTGTAATTATGTGAGCTTAATCTGAAGTTAGGTTTGCTTTTGTTGTCCAAATTTCATGACTTTAATCTTCTTTACTTGTTTTCCCTTTCTGAAATTCACATCAGTTAAGATTTGATCCATGCTTTCATTTTAGCACACCAACTGTTTGATGTAATGCATGCATAGTAATAATTTGTTTTGAAAGCACAATGTAGCCATAAAGTGCATCGGATGAACAAATATTTGGTTTTACTATTGTTATTGTTGTGTTTGGCTCTGTTATCTTTCTTTTTTTTTTCTTATTGTCTCCACTTTGTGCCCACTCATGAACAAATATCAGTTTGCAGAGAAAATGTGAATCATGTCGTGGCAAGCGTATGTCGACGATCACCTTCTGTGTGACATCGAAGGTAACCACCTCACTCACGCTACTATCAAACCTGAGGAGATAATCGCTGCCCATCCATGTTAATTTTTAATTTTGTGGTAGTGGTTCACACTTAGTCCACCCAATTGCATCCTTTCCACTGCCCATCCATGTTAATTTTAACCTTGGGAGGAGGGAGGGGATGCTGTACTGATTTTTTAGTTCCAACTTCCAATTTTAAAATTGTATGGTTCTATGTGTTGCCTTCTAATCCTTACTGGTGGCTAATTGAATGTCAGGTTTAAGCATGTCTCTTTTTTTTCACTAATTTATTTCCTTTTTTCAATGGTATAGAGATACTAAGTTGGAAAACAATGAATAATAATTTTTCATTTGGTATAGAGATACTAATTTCCTTTTTTCAATGGTATAGAGATACTAATTTATTGCCTCTTTTTTCATTTGTTCTTTTTAACTTAATATATATAACTGAGCATAATTTTCCTCCTTTATCTCTTGAAATATAATCACGCCTTAACATGAATTATTAATTAGTAGAGCTATTTTTGTGTAAGGTACCAGTTGTAAACCTATGATTGTGGGTGATTCACACTTCACTCTCTCTAGTCTATTCCCATGGCTTCACTTCTCACCCTGGTTGAAAGAAAAAAAGGTTCTCATATTTTAGTTTTTAATCTAAATACCCAGTAGAGTGATAATTTATGTTGTAAATTTGAATATGGTTAATAAACTTGAGGACTGAGTAGGTTGCTCCCATAGTTATCTATTTGGTGAGACATACTATATAAGTTGTTCGTTTAATTTAAAAGAGTTCATTGTATACATTCCATTAATTATCT
The DNA here is from genome assembly GCA_007407185.1 of Glycine tomentella. Classification (NCBI taxonomy): domain Eukaryota; kingdom Viridiplantae; phylum Streptophyta; class Magnoliopsida; order Fabales; family Fabaceae; genus Glycine; species Glycine tomentella. The sequence goes on along the minus strand of PYAF01006020.1, from coordinate 459,714 downwards.
ATTTGTTTTCTATGTTCAAGTACTATAGTTAATAGAGAGCATAATCAAGAGTGAAACATCAACCCTTGTAAGATTCACTAGGCTCTATAAATATTTCTTTTCCTCCTGCATGTTTCTTTCTCTATTGATTTTGTGATAATTCAAACAGGAAGTTAATAACATTGATGGCAGGTGGTGTGTAAGAGTAGAGTCTGGACAGAAGACAAGTTTTAAGGGTCTATTATTGTCCAAGTGCCTAAAATTTGTCAGCATAGGTTTCATTGGACTACTTTCCATATTCCCCACTTACTTTCCATTGTATTCTTCTCCAGTGACTACTAATACTATAATAATAACATTCTCTCTTTATCTCAATCACAGTGAAAGGATCACTTGTGTTTGTCTTAGAATCTTTTCTCTTTTTTTGTCTTTAAATTTAATAAATAATTGCTAATATTTTATAGCTAAGAAGTTGTGTACAACTTGCTATCAATTATTTCTACCATATATTCTTTTATTCCCCTTCCCTCTTCCATTATTCTCTATCAAAATGGGTACGTATATCTAGCTCTATTTTTTTTATGGAATTATGTCTAAACAAAAATCTTAGTAATAAAATAACCCAATGCAATTAAGGGATTATTCTTGATTTATGTCCCAAAGTTAAGCTCTATCAGTTTTCAAAGTTTGGAAATTCTTACTAGGAGTGGTACCTAAAAACTCTAATTTTACACCAATTAGTTTTCAAAAATCTCGTGGTTATTGCATTTTCAGAACATATCTAGTTGTCTCACTTGAAATTACTTTGATTACAAACTTTGAGTGAATGATAATAGCTACCATGTTTTTTTTTGTTACTTACTTAATGAATGTAAATAACAGGTACATTTGTACCAAAGCATTTGTACAATATGCTTAATACCAAATGCGGAAAAAATTGGGACTACACTCGCTTTGTGGACACCATGCATAATGGAGAAAGGCAAAGGATGAACTGCCAAGGTTAGCATAAATTGAATAATGACTTATTGTTCGATTAATTTTCTTATACTAACACTTTCTCTGTCACAAGTCACAAAGGTGGCATATAGTTAGGTACGTATATTCTATATACTATATAGTATTGATTTGATGAAAAAGCAAAAGCTAGTTGCAGTGAGGGGGCTAGTGGAAGGGCAAGGATGATATAAATATGTGGGAGCAGTCTTAAAGACAATGGTTTGTGTTCCCTTTCCTACACTGTCTAAATTTATCTTTTGCTATTTGTTTGCTATTGATGTGATTTATTAGGTAGATCTTTATTTTCAAACCCACAAATGTAGTTCCTTGTTTGCTATTGATCATTTCATTGTCTTTGGTTTTTGCTAAATGGACTTTGGTGTCCAATGGGTGTTCAAAGACAGTAATTTTTTATCATCTTTTAAGGGAGGAGAGTGTAATTTACCTTTATCCTTCTTAAATTGTTATCTTTGTGTATCTGCTTCTTATATGCTCACCTATTTTCTGAACAGTTTTGGAAATTGTTAGGAAGAAAATCAAAATATCCCAATCAAAAGATTCTTAGAGAGCCTCAAAATGATCCTCACCTATTTTCTTGACATTTCTCAAAAGGTAAGGGATAATATTTTGTTTGCTAAAATGGTTTTTGTTCCCCCTCCCCCTTTTGAAGGCTAAGAGCTGACTTGCTTATGATGGTTTTCTTGCACTACCTGACTCAACAATTTGCAGGAAATTTGTAATGATTTGTAATTAAATTAAAATTGATACTTATTAAGACTAAATTGATATGACAAGGTTTTTTTGGAAACACAGGGAGGAATATAGTTCAAAGTGAATAAGGCCATGACATTATGAATTAAAATTGTATAATTAAATTAATTAAAAGTCAAATTTATTATATAAAAAATATAGAAACCAAATTTACGAAATACTATAATACACTCCTCACTTAAGAAAAATCAAATTCATAACTTACTATCTTTGCATATCCTTGCAAGACATCTTTGCTGGTGGAATTGATTCAGTAACAGTTGCCATAAATTAGGCAATGGCAGAGATGATAAGAGATCCAACAATGATGAAGAAAGCACAAATTGAGGTCATTGACATATTTGTACTTCAAAGGAAGGGTTGACGAAAGTTCTATGGATTGTGGTTAACATGCTAGTTTACTGAATTATATATTCAACTTAGATAAGTTTGTGCTTGTTTCATGTGCTTGTCATTATTGTTATTAAATAGACATGGTGCTTTTATTTTACATTTATTTTGAATTTTAGTTAATTTGTTTTAACATTTATTTGGGATTAATGAATTTCAATATATTATTTATTGCATGTATGTGTTAATTTCAATATTGATGTTAAATAATACAAATGAAAAAAATATACTCAAATAACTGACGTTAAATAAAAAATTAATACAAAATCATAAAAAATTAGTTACCGACAGAATTTTCGACGGATATTTCCGTCGGTAATTTCCAACGGATTATTCCTTCGGAAATTACCGATGGAAATTTTCGATGGATTGTTCCTTCGGAAATTACCGACGGAAATATCCGTCGATAATTACCGACAGAATAATTCGTCGGAAATTACTAATGGAATCTCAGTCGAAAATTTTCGATGGATACAAAAATCCGTCGGTTAAATTTTCAACGGCCGTTTTACCGACGAATTTTTGTCCATTAAAAATCCGTCAGAAATTCAAGATTACAGACTGATTTTTTGCATTACGGATGAATTTTGGCCGTCGAAAATATCGAATTTTTTTGTAGTAATCTTAACAAGGCTTCGGGTTCTTAGGATTTTATGTATATATAGATTGATGTACTACGTCTTTAGAGAATGTCATCGGGGCGTTGCATTTTGGACATAAGATTAATATAGGGGTGCGTTTTGTGCTAATGTAAATCTTTGATCATCTACTTTTACATCTTTTCTAGTTTCAATTGCAAGGTTTTGTTAGTGTGAGTTAATAATAAATGTGTTCACCAAGGGTTCTTAAATTTGGATGGTGTCGAGTTTTTCGTCTGTTTCAACTTCTTGTTGCTGTAGTTTTTTTTTTTTTTTCAAACTCAAATCCTTTTAATTAGTGCCCACAAAGAAGACAAGAATATTTTAAGTAACAACATTTTATTAAAAAACATATGATAGGTACAGCATCGCATATGATGTGATGGAGTTAACAAGATTGGCACGGTTAAAGATCAAGGTGCTAGTGTAATAAATAGTAAAAAGTTAAGAGGTTTTTTTTCAGGGTAAAAGAAAAAATGCATCTATAATTAGTGAAAATATCATGGAGTGTTATTCTAATTTGTTATTATAATTATGATTATTACTATTATTATGATTATATTAATGAGTTTTAATTAGTTACATTTAAATTTTGAATTTGAAAATTCTATTGAATAATTACTTCCATTAGACTCATACAAGTAAAAAAAATTATTTTATATGTTGGACTTAAATATAACAAATCTAATTAATTCACCCTTATTCAATTATAGTATTCCTAAAGCATCCTTCATTTTATTGTAAACTCTATTTTGAAGGATTATATTTTATTCATGATATCAAGTTCTAATAAAAGATATTTTAGAAATAAGGTTATTTTTACTTGAGATTAGTAAAAACAAATTATTTCAATTAACTTTCTTAATCAGTGTGAAAGTTGTTACTTTTGATTATATATGAGTCCAGATAAAATATCTT
>PYAF01006020.1:421882-455919 GCA_007407185.1 Glycine tomentella | reverse complement strand
TCAATATAATATTAATTATATTTTTTCATTTATATATCTCTTATAGTACTAATGATGAACAACAAAACTTATAGATGAATTAATGATGATATAAGGTTAATTTTGTAATATTATTGCTATTTTAATCTATTCTATTTCTTGATTTAAGTAAAATAACATTTGACGACTATTATTTTAGGATGGATGGAATATAATAATTAATAATTATGGATGAAATTATATTTGTTTCTATTAATTATTATAACAATTATGGATCAGGGACAAGATCATAGATAATAATTATTAATTTCTGCACATAATATATATTGTTTTTGTCCAGTAAAATAATACTTTTAAAATTAAATTGACAAGAAATAAATTTATTTAATTTTATAATTGACATGATCAGAGATTATAATTTTTGCACATAGTATGATTAATTTTTGCAAATAATAATAATAAGAAAAAGAGATCTCTAAATATTAGGGTGATTGTGGGTTGGGTTGACCCATTCAATATCTCTAGCTAAAAGAAAATTAGTTGAATTGCATTGATAAGTTGAATTAGTTTAAAACTAGATGAACTTGAGGAAAATTGAATTGTATAGAGTTTAAAATTTTAAAACCCGACCAGATCCAACATATTTAAACATTTAATATTTATTACCCTAGCTTTAAGTTTATTTATTCTTTTTCCCTAAAAAAAATTATTTATTCTTTTCTAAATTTAACTTTCGAGACAATATAACAAGTGGGGTAGATAAGTTGAACTATTCGTCAACTATTTGGACTTGACTCATTGAATATTGGGTCAAATTCGTTTGTTTTGTTAAATGAATAAATTTAAGTTTGAGATTAAATTTAATTATTTGAGTAAGTTAATCTTAAGCTTTAAAAATTTAACATTAATGGTTCCTAAGTAACTTTTACATTATATATATATATATATATGTATATATATATATATTGAAAATTTTAAAATTACTTTGAAATTTTTATGGTGACATTTTTGAAGTAGTTAGGAAGTTATGAATTTTTTATTTATTTGATTAAGAATATTAAATACTCTAAATTTTTGAATTTCATATAATATATCATAAGTTGAACACATATTTCTATTACATATTATTATTATAATGATTATTAAAAATTAAATTGATAAAGTTAAAATAAGATAGAGAATCTGTTTTATAAAAGCAAAAATAATTAAGGTATGAATATGCTAAGTCAATCTTTTTTACTTAAATTCATCTAAATAAATAAGTCAAGTTTGAGAAACTCTTCTATATATTTATAATCTATCTAGCACATTACCATGGTTGCTGGGTGTTGGCTAGTAAAAATCTTTTATTTCCTTTTTATAAAAAAATTCACATTGATTTTTTTAAAATCCGTGTTGTCATCACCGCCTAGTTTTATTACAAAGTCAAGCTTAAATTCAACCGTTTACAATATTTTTAATGGAGAGTGTTTATATAAGTCGTTTAGAGTCTTTTATTTATTTTTTTGTGATATCCACATCATTTTTTATAGTTTTACAGTGTTAATAAGAATCTCTTGGAAAATTTTGCCCAAATGTAATAAACACTAAGAAACTCTAAAAAATTTACACATTTATATTTTTTTATTAAAACTTAATTATTAGTCCAATAAAATAATTAATTCATTTTTTCAGTTTTTTTGAATATAAATAATAAATATTAATAATTGAAGAAAATATTAAATATCAATTAAAAATAATAAAATTATATGACATTGAAACAAAATGCATAACAATAAAAAATAAATTTTTATATTAATAGATAATTAAACACAATGATATTGAAATAAAAAAACATAACAAAAAAATAACAAATATTATATAAAATTAATTATTGTTATTTTTATTTCCGAAAAGTTCTCAAATATATTAAAAAATAGTTTCTTATATTAGAAACCCGAATTTATGGGGAAGGAACTCGCTAATCACTTATATTCTCTCTAATGGACATTTTATTAGAAAAAATCATTTCTTAGACTAAGAAACCCACCAAGCATTATTCATTGGAGATACTCTTAGCTCGATTTAATTTATTTACACTCCTAAATATATTTTTTCTATTTCAATATTTTTTAGAATAAATTACACTCGCATCCCTGTGTTTTGCTAAAATTTCACTCGATACTCCTTCCTTTTTGCATCCAACAAAAAACTTTTTAATTGTTTAGCTCACATTACACTCAGATCCCCTCATCCTAAATACTGTTTAATAAATTTAATAGAAATTAGGCACATGTTGATCACATGATTTTTAATGAAATTTTATATCTAAAATAACTTCATCTTCTTCCTTTCAACTTGAACATATTTTAAGACTCTTGCTTCTTTTTGTTTTTTTTTTTTCTGTAAATGGATGTGAACCCAACTTTTTGTTGGTCGTGAATCCACCTTGTTGGTATGCAGTTCTTCTTCTTCAATTTTTCATTCATACATTCATTCACATTTTCACTCATAGGTTCATTCACATTTTCACTCAAAGATTTATTCACATGTTCTATCACGGGTAGGTTCTAAAACTCATCATTTGTTCTACTAACATACATATGAATATAAACTGGATTTTGATTCTCAGCACATCACAATCAGTCTTAACGGGAAATTTTTTACCACTACCAGTATAATGAAACCACAAAATAAAAAGGTGACATGGTGGCAAGTATTAGTCATTAGCAATGTTGTTTACACAATCATGTGCGTCGAATATTCCAAACTTATAAGGATCAACATTGCATATCTCACTTGGTTCGCCCTGTTGGTCCGTAAAGTGGACCAAAATATCCACGTTGCCTAATTCATGACTCATGTATTCCAGTTCATCCATTGTGTTCATGTGGTCCCAAACATCAACACTATTTTAATCAACAATAATAAACAACCAGTTCATCCATTGTGTTTCTTGTGGTCCCAAACATCAACATCATTTTAATCAACAATAATAAACAATTGATTTTAAAAATCATAAGTGATCCAAAATGGTCCCCATTGAAACCCCATTCAGAAATAGGTAATAATAAACAATCAAAATTAAATAAATAATCTTAAAAGTAACATATATACAAGGTTCGGTGATCACTTACAAGCTGAACCCTAACGTAAACAGAAATCGTGGAACAGGAAGAGAAACAAAGCGTTAGTGAACGTCGAAGAGGAAGACAAATAGATATGCTTGTGAAGGTCACGAACTGAAAGAGGAACAATGAAGAACGCACAAACTGGAAGAGGAACGGTGAAGAACTTGCGAACGATGAAAATGAATGGAACGTGAACGTCGTGAGACGAAGAGGAACTTGCACCCCCTGGACACTAAAGAAGAACTCGCCAATAAGAGGAAGATGAACCGTACTTGCAAATGTTGAAGAGAAATGTGAATCATAAATTCTAACACTAATTGAGAGGGGACAATTTGGGTTTTACAATTAAAATGTAAGACAATTTTGTCTGCTCACATATTTCAATTGATGTTAGTTAATGACATTAACAGAGGGAGCAAAAGTTATATGAAAAAAGGGAAGGTATCGGGTGAAATTTGAGCAAAATAAGGGAATTTGAGTATAATTTACTCTATTTTTTATAATATTTTATTTTTCTCTCTATTTTTTCCATTTTATTTTTCAAATTACTTAACTTGATGGCTTGATTTGACTCAACCCAATTATAATAGGTCAAATTGGGTGGCTTCATACAAATTTAACAAATATAATTGACAATCTTTAATTAGTTTGCATTTAAAGTTATCCCAAATTAAACCTTTATTTATCTCTTATATATCTAGGTCACCATAATATTAATGCAAAAAAAAAGCTTATCATAATATTAAGGTGAAACATTAAATAATTTTATTGATGATTAATCTCTTTTAAAAAATTAGATTGATCACATTTAGTGGAATAGTTTATCTCAATTATATTTTTTCATTCACAAAATTTGAGTTTACAAATTATATTCGAATTCAGGTTTACTCCGACTAATAATATGTTTGTTTATGTATACCCTCTACTAAAAACAAAATATATTTACCTTAAAAATAAAATAACTAAAAATATTATTATAATTTCAAAATAAAACAATAAACTTTAAACATCATAGTTGTCTTATATTAATATTCTTTGTTTTTTAATAATTAATAATCTTTGTTATGTATCACTATATATGCTTTTAACTATTAGGGAGGGCTAGTGTAATATTACGTGGTTTCTTTCGAGGCAACCCACCTCAACCTTGAAACGCCAAAGCAAACAAAATGCATCATTAGCTGGCGCTCACAATTCTTGGTAACAATGTTAAAAACAAAGGGTTTCGCTGATAAGAAAAAAAAAAGTTTAAAACAGAGGAGAAAAACCACCAACACAATATATTTTTATATGAAAAAAATATGCAAAAAAAGTACTACGTAATAATTCAATTATAATCCATCACATTATAATTCATCTCGTATAATAAATTTATTAATTTTTAAAATAATTATTTTAAAATAATTTTAAACAATAATTTATAATTAAATAATAATATAAATTTAATTTACACAAGCACTAATAAATATTAAACTCTTTAAATTCGAGTTCTATTAAGAATACGATAATTTCAATATTTACATTTCTCACATATTAAGAAGTATTTTACATTTTGAAATACATGTTTTGCGTATAAACTTTCATATGAAATCAAATTAATATTTAATTAAATTAAAATGTTGAATTTCAATTAATATTTAATTTATTTAATCAACACTAAATATAATAAAATATTTATAAATTACTACTAAAGTATTAATCAACTATTTTTTAATTTATTTTATATTAAATATACTGTTAGAATACTCAATTAATTCACTATGATTTTAAAAATGTCTGCAGACTGCAATCATAATTTTGGTGAAACATCAAATTTTTTTATATTAGTTTATTTATTTTTTATCCGTAAAAATTCAACATCATTAACAAAGAGTTTATAAAAACTTGCACATATTTTTTAACAAACCGAACAAGATATGTTAATGTTTTTAAAGTGTCTTGGATCACAATCATAGCCATATTATTCTCTTTTATTTTTTTCCACATAATTGAAAAACAAAACTCTCACCTCAATTAAAAACCTTGATAAAATCTATAGAAAAGAAAGAAAGAAAGAATGAATGCAAAACAGTGAGCGGGGATACTCTTGGATCTACAGTGGGGGACAGTCACAGTCAAAGTCACTACTAACTACCTCACCCAGCTTATATACTTTAACTGTCTGTGATAACTTTATTGCATTAAATGGATCAACGCTTTCACCGTTGTCTCTACTTTTAACAGTGCCAACCAAACTAATAGGGATATGACTCAAAAGAGATCGATCAATTGTTTTTTTGGCTTATGTGACCCCTATGACTTCAGTTCACCTAATGCATGTGAATTATCGATTTTAATACTATCATGAAATCAGGTAGCTATAAAAAAACTAAGGGCGGATGACACATTGCATTGCAAGTGATCGATAAACAATTATTGCTTCATTCCCATTATTTTTAAAAACCTTGGCACCAACTTCGTAAAAAATTTTAAGCATTGCTTTTCCTTTTACTGCTACTAAATTTATGCCTCTTGTTTATACAAAAACCTAGGGCGAAACTACACTCCGGACTTTCTCTGTTTCAGATTTGCTCTTTTGAAACGAAGAAAAGAATAATATATTTTTCTTAATTTGAAAAGAATATATACATTAAATTTAACTTTGAAAAGAATTGATGTAAATACTAAGAAAATTTATTTAAACAATGCTAATATATATAATTGAATTTTAAAAAAGTAAGATAAATATAATTGGTTGAATTTTTTTAAAGAAAGGGTAATGATATTTTCAATGAAAAAAGAAATTAATCTAAGAATATAAGTCATTGAGATTTAAGAAAAACAAAATTAACACAGTGAAATTAAAAATGTTTGATACATTTAAAATTTTGAAGTTATTAAAGATATAAATAATGATATACTATGGATTTGAATATAAGAAAAAAATTATTTCACCTTAACTAACAAATTTGATTAACAATATCTAATTATATCAATCTCAATTAAAAAATAAGTTATTTTCTAAATAGTCATTAATTGGAATTTGATATAAAAAAAAGGAGTCATGAAAATTAAAACCCTTATTAAATAAAAAATATTTTAGAGATAAACTCATTAAATGAAGTAAAATTAGTTAAAATTTATTTATATTTAATTTTTTTTTGCTTATATTCAAATTCGGAGAAAGTATAAAATAACACATTGTAAAATATATAATAAAATACATTTTATTATCAAAATTGAAACTTTTATTTAATGATTATATTAATTATTAGTAGCAATCCATTAGTTTTAATTAACCAAAGAAATTTTCTCGAACATTATGATGGTCCGTGTAAAGATAGGCTAATCTAAATCTTTTAAGTAAAAATTTTAGTTTGAGTTTTGTAAATAAGATATTCTATTAAAAATAATCGATTAAATTTTCTAATGAAAATTAATTATCAATAATGTTAATAAATATTTTATATTTATAAATGGTATAAAAAAATTGCTGTTTTTTGAGAGACGTGGAAACAGAGAAGTAATAACGACCAAAGATTTGATTCTCAGCTCAAGGGTCACCTTCCTCAAATTTGTTAAAATTGTAATTATTTATGTTTGAGTTTTTTATTTTTTTAATTTTTTTAAATCTTACCTTCTACATTTTGTATTGTAGTTCCACCCCTGAACAAACTCACCAATCTTCAACCTTTATAGATATCTAGAAAGTATTACCCTTCATTCAATTCCTTTTAGAGTGGGCCTCACCTGATTGAGAATCTTTGTTATTGTAATTCTATATTCATAGAGAAGAATCTATTATTGTCGTCGTTACATCAAAACCTGGATTTTAAATTATCGTTTTGTTTTAATTATGCAATCAATTTTTATTTGTTGAAGGAATAAACAGTTCTATTTCTTGTAAGTACGGCTGGAATTTAAATTTTTGTGATAAATAAACAAAATTTATGCATAAAGTCCACGGCTAGCTTTTGAATATCAGAGCCTTGAACCCCAAAAAATGTTCCTTCTATTCTATTTCAATTGCAACAATCTACCAAACAAAATTAAAAGGGAACTTTTTATTTTTGGTCATAAAGGCAAGACCTATTTTAGGTAAACAGAGCGGGCATTGACGTACATGTCACATGGCAACTTGCATTTCTATATACACAATTTTACTTGTTTAGCTTTATATAGCATATGGTTCAAAACCCATTATCGCGATAACAATAATATTAATAAAAATTCCCAAAGTTTGACCAATGAAAAATCGATATTCCGTAATCGATATGCTTACGTGATATTCCGTAACCTCTAGCTACGAGAGCATAATTAAAATGTATATGGAACGGGAGAAACATATCAGCGATATTGTCTTGATGCCCAATTGAGATTCTATATTCATGACTCCAAATCAACAAATTTGTTAGTTTGCTATAGTGCCAGTATATTAAACGAGAAGCAAGAGAGAGAGAAAAGAAGAGACATTGGGGGCATGTTTGGGGAAAGGTTAAAAAGTGGGTTGAAGAAAATGGCCGACAGAAAATTGGACTGGGTTAGGGTTAGAGGGAGCATATGGGTCATGCCATTGGGTCCTTATTAAGCCTCGAATGGACCTCGTGGGTCACACTGACCCACTTTCCATGAGATTTGCTGTCGGTACAGTGTTCTCGGTGTCTCTACCAAGTTCGCAAACAAAAATACTAATTTCTTAGTTTTATTACAATTGTCATATTAGATTTATTTTATATCAACAATACCCATAACTCAAGTTAATTAGAATCAAATTATAAATAAAAAATAAGACATAAAAAAGAGAAAGGAAGAAAGAAAGAAAAAAAAAAGTAGAAATAAGATAAAAAAGAGAAAAAATAAATTAAAATAAAAGAAAAATAAAAGACATATAAAGAAAAAAAGAAGAGGAAGAGAACAAAGATAAGGAAATAAAAGGAATTAATATTATATTAAAAAAATAATAATTATTTTGGGACAATTTTTTTTATATCAATAAATATTAAGTATTAACTTATTAGTTTATATTAGTTAGAGATCGAAATAACTTTTTTATTTTAATCATCCAATCAATTTTTTAATTTTTTCTTCTTACCTTGCCTGACGATTATTATGGGAAAGAGGTCTACCATATAATATTTATCACCTTAATTTGCACTTAATTCATTATCTGCATTTACAGAATTAATTACTACGTTCTAACCAATCCAGACACAATTCATTGGAGTTGAGTTGATGGCAATAAAAACAAGAAACAGAGCAAAAACATTCATTATTTCTTGACTTGCATAAACTCGAAATACCACGCGAGATTAAACCCGGTGGGGGACACTTTCCACAAATAGTGTCAATAACATTTTTAGTCGCTGCTCGTTATTAAGCGATACTAAAGAGCGTGGACTTCTCGTGACATGGTTGGGGCGGTGGACAAAAGCGCTTTTAAATTAAGCCCATTTATTCAGAGGTTCTGTCTCCTTTTTCATTGTGGACAAAAACAGTTTTTTTCTTAACCCGAGTTTATCAGAAAAATAAAATCTTGATTACTTTAAAATTCAATAAAAAATAAATAAATTTAATAAAAAATTATTTTCATCAAATATTAAATTAGAACATTACTCAAACCATCTAACATTAATTTTAATATATTAACCAATTATAATCTTATATCCCTCACTTATTATTTCTCTCTTCTCAAGAAAGTCTACATATTTTATTATAGTGAAAATAGTTTCTGCATTACCACGTGGTCTCTATCCCTTTAGGACTTTGCATTATAAATATATATTAACCAACCTTACTACACCACACACCAATTCTTCAACAACATTTCACTCCAAACATTCTCTCCTTCTCCTTCTCCTTCATACCTTCCTTGAGAAACCAACCTAGTTGTGATAACCTCTTCATTCCTTCCTAATTCCTACCATCGCAAACACACACACACACACACACAAAAGGACAAAGGAAAAAAATGAGACTTTTGTCCACAAAAGCAACGTGCAATAGTCACGGCCAAGATTCTTCATACTTTCTAGGATGGCAGGAATACGAGAAAAACCCTTACGACGAGGTCCATAACCCCAAAGGGATTATCCAAATGGGTCTCGCAGAGAATCAGGTAATTAGACTTACACATTCATTTTTCTCACAACCCCACTCTTTCTACAACCTTATTAATATTGCATAACATGTTTGACTCACGAAATTTAATTATCTTTTTGCAGCTCTCATTCGACCTCCTAGAGTCATGGCTGGCCAAGAACCCTGACGTGGCAGGGTTCAAGCGTGACGGCAAATCCATATTCAGAGAACTCGCTCTCTTCCAAGACTACCACGGCCTCCCTTCATTCAAAAAGGCATTGGTGGATTTCATGGCCGAAATCCGAGGAAACAAAGTCACTTTCGACCCCAACCACATCGTTCTCACTGCCGGCGCCACCTCCGCAAACGAAACCTTAATGTTCTGTCTCGCCGAACAAGGCGAAGCATTCCTCCTCCCCACTCCTTATTACCCAGGGTGCGTAATATTTACATTGTTTAAATTTTAATACTATCTTGGTGAAACAAGTTATAGTGTATTTTATTGTCCATTTGTTCATTCCCCTGACTTGGGTTTATGAATTTTGTGCAGATTCGACAGAGACCTAAAGTGGAGAACCGGGGTTGAGATTGTTCCAATACAATGCAACAGTTCCAATAACTTCCAAATCACGGAGGCAGCATTGCGACAAGCGTACGAGGATGCGAAGAAGCGCAACCTAAGAGTGAAGGGCGTTTTGGTCACGAACCCGTCGAACCCGTTAGGCACCACGATGTCTCGGAGTGAACTAAACCTTCTCGTCGACTTCATCAAAGAGAAAAACGACATGCATTTGATAAGCGACGAGATTTACTCCGGCACCGTTTTTAGCTCCCCGGGCTTCGTCAGCGTCATGGAAGTTCTCAAAGAACGAAACGACGTCGTCACTGACAACGGAGTCTCGAACAGAGTTCACGTCGTCTATAGTCTCTCAAAAGACTTGGGTTTGCCAGGGTTCCGCGTCGGCGCTATTTACTCCGAAAACGACACCGTCGTTGCCGCGGCAACGAAGATGTCGAGCTTTGGTCTTGTCTCTTCTCAAACGCAGTACCTTCTCTCAGCCATGCTGGGGGACAAGAAGTTCACAAGAAACTACATCGCTGAGAACAAAAAAAGGCTTAAACGACAGCAGAGAATGCTCGTTTCGGGGCTATTGAAAACCGGTATTTCTTGCCTCGACAGCAATGCGGGGTTGTTTTGTTGGGTAGACATGAGACAACTTTTGCATTCGAACACGTTCGAGGCGGAGATGGAGCTGTGGAAGAAGATAGTGTACCAAGTTGGGCTGAACATTTCGCCAGGCTCCTCGTGCCATTGCACCGAACCCGGATGGTTCCGCGTGTGTTTCGCGAACATGTCCGAGGAGACTCTGGCCTTGGCCATGAAGCGCTTGAAGAACTTCGTGGCGGCTGAATCTCAGAGGAATAGTGGTAGTGGTAGTAGTGCTGGTGCTCTGTTCAACAACAACAACAACAACGGAAGCTCCAAGAGAAATTCCCTCACCAAGTGGGTTTTCCGGTTATCGTCTCGCGATCATCATCGTGAACAGGAAGAACGGTAGCCTGCTCGTCAGCTAGTTTGTGTCACTCATGCACAAATTCATTTCGATTTTTTTTTCTTTTTCTTTTTCGGCCTCCCCAATCTTTTTGGTGGAGTGGTCCAAAAAAATGTCAAATTTTTTCTTTATTTTTTTGTGATAAAAAATTAATTTAGAGAGAGAGAGAGAGAGAGAGAGAGAGAGAGAGAGAGAGAGAGAGAGAGAGAGCACTCTGTCCATGTGGATGTGAAGTGTGGGCTTTCTAGTCAGCCTTATTATTTGTATAGTTGTTCTTCCATATCTCAGTCATTAATTCCCCTACCTTCAAAATCTCCTGTATATCACATTAATGAAAGCTTTTATTTATATTGTTACTTGTTTATTTCTCCTATCATATGCAAATCTTCTTGATACAATCAATCAGAAGTTTGATTACTCTGTAATGTAGCTCATGTGATTACATTATAAATCATATTACTTTAATAGAATATGATCAGTTTACTCATTATTCACCGATAATATAAATTAGTTATGTATCGTCATTTAATCATAATTAAATATAAATATGATTTTAAAAATAATTATTATAAATATATTATATAACGACAATTTATAATTAAATAATACCATAAAACGGTACATGACTTTTTTTGTCATAAAATATTGCAAACTAAAAGAAACTCATGTATGAAGTTTGATATACCATGCCGTACTATCTTATTGTTATGTGTGCTTGTGGCTTCTTTGCCATGTGTTGAACACGAACATTTTGTTACAAGAGCTTACTTGTACGTAATTAACGGCACCGGCGAGATAAACGGCCGAGGACGAGGGGTTGGGCTGCTGACGTTGACGGCCCGTTATCAACAAACCGACCTTCATAGCCATTTCACCGTTTTCAACCATTAACATTTTTCTAGGCGTGTGAGAAGGAGAATTTGCAGAGGGTGGGTCAGAGGCAAAAAAAGTCAATAAGGTTTGATATATTTAGATTTTTGGTATTTCGTAAATAGTAACTTCTTTTTTTATTCCCGTTTTATGGGTTATGCTTTAAGACAAGGCCGAAGGTAACTGCACCTTTTTCTCTTGGACCGCAAGAAAAGGCCACTACAAAATGTGCTGTAAACCAAGTAAAATTTGAGTGATTAATTAATCATATTTGTCCCTGTTTTTCGTACAATAGGAAAATAAGAAAAGAAAAGAAAAATAAAAGAAATTATAAATAAAGATGCACAATTTTGATAAATTATAAATTATAGATAATACTATAACTGAAATCTGTGGGGGGAGACGATGGAATTACGGTTTTTTAAATCTTGCAACAAACAAACTACGCAATCAAAAAGTGCGCTGGAGTTCCTTGCAAGAAATCATATTTTTTAAACTGTTCGAAAAACAATTTGGTTTGTTGAACTTTCTGGGAGTAACCATAGTCATCACTGCTGAAAAACTGATTTTGTCTAATTGTCTCGAACAGGTTTTGCGGTGACGAGTACGTTGTGTATGTGCTGGCTGTCCCTCAACTAATCACACAAACTCTATCAGAGGAGTTTTTTTGTTTTGAATCGCTTTTTTTCGTGAATCAACAAAGCAAAAAGCTGTTTGATTTGATGTTTTTAATTTCTACGAGCTACTATAGAATGTACGTCCAGGAAAAACACTACCTAATCACATTTGTAGTTCATCCACACAAATGATACGTTCATTTAATTGCCACATGCAATGTTACTGTGCAATCAAATATGTCACTTCTATAAGATTTCCAGAATATCCTATTACTTGAAATATTTAAAGAAGATGCATATTAAATTTAAATTGAAATAATTTCATATCAATTAATCTATATATTTAGTGATAAAAAAAATCTCCTGTATATCAAGATTTAAATTTAAATTTTTTTATTAAATTAAAATAATTTTATACCAATTGATCCACATATTTAATAGTCAAAAGTCAATCGGTATGTTAATTTAATAAAATAATTTTGAGTTTTATTTATGATTAAAAAATGTTGTCTTATTTTTCTGTAGAACTTTAAAGATTTATAAAAGTAACAAAAGCAAAATAGTAGTACTACCTAATCAGTGAATAGAATATTTTAAAAATAAAATATTGTATCAAATTAGTAAATGGATCCCTAATCTTCCTAGTTGTCTATGCCCATGTTAGCAGCATACCCTGTCTTTATATCTTCCGTTATGGTCATGAGTGACACTTGAATAATATAATACAATCTCCCCTACAAGTCTACAGCGAACACTCATACAATTGTTAAAGCACCAACCTATCACAAAACTAGGATATAGTATTCTGTATTATTTATTTGATATATATGCGTATAAAAAACAAATATTTTATTAATAAAAAAACAAACATTATTCATGTATACCAAATCGAACTTGCATAACAACAAAACAACATGGAGTGGATACATTTAGGATATTCTCTTTCCAATTCAAATCGAATCTACTAACGTCCTTGATGATTTTTTTTTTAAATAACCATTTAATTTATATAACTGATGTATTTTGATAATGTCTAGAACTTACGAAAATGATTTTTTTAAAGTTATTCTACACCTAAAGATTAATTCCTTTTACAACAACAATAGTCTAAAAAGATTAATTCCATTTAAAGTATAACAATTTATGTGATTTGTTTGTTTTATTTAGATAGCAGGAAAAAGAACTTGAATCACCGGATCATGTCAAACAAATTTTAGGCTAAAATATTGCCTAGCTATAATGTGATCGCGAGAGAATTTGCTAAGAGTCAAAGCCTCGAAGGCCATTCTAAATTGAAATGTAATGCAAGAATAATTGATATATCAGTGGTTGAAGAATATGTCATAAGGTGTATGTTGGTACTTACATTTAGCAGCCATTAAACATGGACCCAATCGGCTTTACTTATCACATAATCAATTATATTGCCGACAAAAAAAACATAATCAACTATTAAAAACTAGTTATAAATAATTTTATACTTTTATTACAGTTTCACTAATTGTGTTGTACTTCAATTCAACTTTTAGTTTAAAAGAACATCTGTGGTAAGATTGAAATAAAAAAAAATTTCAGTCATAGTAAAACACTTAATTAAATGTATTAAAAATTTAAAGTATGTGTGGGAATTTTGTCTATAGGAAATACTTATTGATTGTTCAAATTAAAAGTTCTTTCAAAATAAAAAAAATTATTATTTTATCAGAAGAAATTAAACTAACACATTATGTATTTACTCATAAATTATTTAACATTTTTATTATATTTCTAACACCACAAAAATCATTTGTAATCCAATTCACGTACTCTCTTTTCTCCCTTGTTGACAGAGAAAAGGAAGAACATTTTCTTTCCCTAACTAGCTAGTCAACAATATCAGTGCAACACTAACTTGTTGAACTGATTCTTTAATCTAGAGGGTGATTACACTTGATTCGTTTCATTAGAGATGAATGTGCAAATTTTCACTTGAGTTTCGCATTGAACAAATATTACCCCCCTTTTTCATTTCAAAGAGATGTTGATAGCACAAATTAAACCTGTATACATCGCTTTAGCATAGCCAAACAATAATATAAAGTTTTTTAATTTAATATTATATAATTTTTTTTGTTTTCTTACAATATCCATCACTTAATTAACTGCTGAGATTCTATTTTTTTTAAAGCAAAACCTCATACACAAAATTTTCAATCAACCTCATCAGTTTTTTTTTTTTTTTCCCTTTTTAATAAAATCAACCTCATGATGTTAAGACTACAATCTTAAAGAACTAAAGCCGTATTCTATACCAAAAAAAGAACTAAAGCCATGTTTGTATAATAAAGAATAGAATTTCGTTTTCTGAATTTTTTATAATTAAATCTTTTAATAGTAAATGAGACACAATTAAGTCCATTGACAGATTCATAATGTAACATTTATTCAATGCCAGAAAAAAAAAGGTAACAACATTGTTTACGTCGGAAACAAATACACTTTTATCTTACAAAAAATTGGAGTGTCACATTTCATATATATTTTGTCAATTCAATATCTTGATCGCATGTAGACAGGTGTCAATTATCGAGGTTGCTGGTTGCCTTAAGAAACATAAAATTTAATTTGCAGTATCCCATCCTATATATCCCATGGGCTATGTTATGACTTGTAGATGGAGATTGTGGATCCACTTGAACTAATATGATATTGCCGTATTAGTGTTTGTATATATAAGATCTCGTTACTTCTCAATAAAAGATTTAAGTCTTTGATTTCTCAATTTCTGATTTTCTGTAGTCTAGTATTTTAATAAATAAATAATTGTTCTTAATTGCGTACGACCTTAATGATTAGGGATGATAAAATAAGTCTGATCCGTTTAGCCCACGAAAAAATGTGGCTCGGGTTGAGATTTTGAGTCCACATTCATTAAACGGGTCGGGCCAACCCGGCCCACAAAATATGGGCCAAATGTGGGATAGGGGCGGGCCAGTCCACTGGGTCAGCAGCCCACCAAAAAAAAATATTTAATAGCTAATTAAATGAGTGGTTTAAAGGGAAAGTGACTAAGAAGGAGTAAGTGATTTTGAATCCTTAATCCTAATACATTTTTATTTGGAACCTAATAATAAGCTATACTATATGTACAAATATTTTTGATTGCCTGCATCATTGTAAAGCAAATTTTTAAGAATTTGTTAAGACTTAGGAGCTAATTGAAAAACATTGTTAGACATGTATTCCGTGCTTGTTTTTGCTTTTATTAGGCATGTATTTTATATTAAAAATCATTTTTATAGGATTAAGTTAGTACATTATTAATTTTGAGTATAAATAATTACATTTTAATTTTTTTTAAAAAAAATTTTAAGTGGACTGGCCTGCTGGTCCACTAACCCACTTTAAAGTGGGACGGACTAGTATTTTCAGCCCACTTTATAAATGTGGGCTAGCCCGGCCCGATCCACTTTTTTAGTAGGTTAGACCAGTCCGACTCATTTTTGGATGGGCTGGCTCACTTTACCATCCCTATTAATGATAAACCACCCATCATCCTTACATGTGAAGAAAAAGCTTTCCAAGTCTCAGGACTCCATTAATTATTAATGGCAGACTCGTAGAGCAATATAATATGTTAAGTTAACAAATTATGATTATATTGATCGAGTTTATTAAATTTTAAGCTTTGGGAATTTTGGTCGATTTCAACATTCTTGTCAACTACATGCATGTGCCCAAGAAGTTAAAATAATCTGTTTTTTTGCTACATATACGCCCTTCACTTTGAACAATTAATGCTCTGTGGGTACACCTAACTAACATATCATGAGGTTCGTTTCTGGTAGGTTTGAGCATGATTATATAATCAAGTATTAAAAATATTTGCTCTTGTCATAAAATAATTATCGTCCCTTAGAACTCAAACCAGAAAAACATGTCAACACGGTTTTCTGTTAAGATTTGTAGAACGCGTCTCAGATTTCGGACGGCAACGGAACATGAAGTATATCTATTGTATTTTGGAGAATATATATACAATATCATCTAGGACTAAAGATCAATAAAAGCTTGTTGAACCATAATTCTAGTTATCCGCATATCCAAGGGAGGCACCACTTAAAGATTTTCTTCTGTGATTTGATTATAATCTTAGCTACTTGTGATGATTGATCGAATCAAATGATTTTTTTTCATTAATCATTTGTTGTATATTATATATATATAGAGAGAGAGATGTACACTTATATACTAAATTACTGATTATATAGAATACAGTAAAGAGAAAACAAATCACAGAGGAAGTATTCTATTTTAGAAGAAGAAAAAATGTAAAGAAAATGACAGTAATCAATTGGTGATTGATTGAATTTTTTTTATTGGATATGGAAAACTCTTTTTAACAAACATGCCTAAATATGTTTAGACACGAATACCATTAGACATTAATCAGCAATCCAAATCCAATACGTGTCACCTCGACACTTGAGAAATTAAAACAACAACATATGAACACTCTATACGCTATTGCACCAAATTTCTGAGATAATTATATATCTATTTTTTTAATTTCATAAAACAGAAAGTGAATAAATTTGTATATGCATTTATAAAGCATCACTGTTAATCATGTAATAATTAATGTAATTTTTTATTATATATAATGTTATTATTGGTACTTAGTCAATTTTGTGAATAATTAATCTGTGTTAGAAAGCTTATAGGATCGACGCAGTGATCTAACTTATAAGATCACATACATCATGAGCCATATTAGTTTTTAATCCAATGGATTATGAAATACCATAGTTTTGACCTAAGACAAAATAAAAAACTTCAACAAAAAAATGACTGACCACCTTTGTTTAGATAACCCTCCCACTAACCATGTATATTTGTAATTTGTGTAAATTATATCAATGTAATTTGATTTCATTCTATAATATAGGTGGAAATCTAATTATTCTAAGAACAATCTCTCCCAATAATATAGAAGGAAATCTAATGGAGTAATTTTTGATAGAATTACTTTATTTTGACAGATTTTGATAGAATTATTGTGTTAAATCACTCTTTATAATATAAGATTTCAATAACTTATCTGTTAAATTATTTTTTTATTAAATAGATTAAATCTATAATATTTTATTAAATTTTAACACTTCATTAAATAAATTTAATTTAACTAACCATATATTTACTTTTTTAAAAGATAAGTGAATGTCGACTCTAAAATTGTCTAATTAAAAATAGCCAATTTATTTAAATTTTGGTATACATAATTATTAAAGTAATATCAAAATATTCAATAATTGAATTATTGAAATTTTACATATACAATAAATTATTAAACAGAGTAACTTTACAAAAAGTAATATGACACACACATGTATATTATTCAAAAGTTGGCAGATTGATGGTGGGTATGTGTAATTTGTAGGAGGTTCTATGTTTAATTAAATTTTATTATTGTCATTTTTATTTTTATTTTTATAAATAATTACAAGAGTTTTTTTCTAAATAAAAATTGAATAACTTTTTAGTAAAAAAAAAATCTTACATCTCAGTATATAATAAACATAATTATTCGTACAATTTCCCTGCATAACAAATAGCAGCTTTCTAATAATTAATGGATTTGGAACATATTTATTAAAAAATATAAAATAGTGAATCATGTGGAAATAATCAAAATGTTATCTAAATCCACCTTTAAAATACACAGAATCTAATTTGTAAAACTCAATTTCGTCATACAATCTATTTTAACTAATCAAAATTAATTATTAAAAGGAACTCATCATATAAAATAACTGTATATCAAAATAATGAAGACAAAAACATTTGTAAAAATTAAACTAGCTAGGATTTTAACCCCTCCTTAATTTGATACAGATATTTACCTATTTAATTTGGGCAGGATGTGACAATTTGATTACGTGGTATGGGTGACATGTGGGTTTCACATGATGGAGCACATGTTAGGGAACAGAGAACACCTGCACAATTTGAATAATGCAAGTGGGGGGGGGGGGGGGGGGGGGGGGGGGGGGGGGGGGGGGGGGGGGGGGGGGGGGGGGGGGGGGGGGGGGGGGGGGGGGGGGGGGGGGGGGGGGGGGGGAGAGAGGGAGAGAGAGAGAGAGAGAGAGAGAGTATTAGGGTTTCCTTGTTCCTCATGGTAGGAGCTAGCTAGTAAGCTGCAGATAAAGGCCCTTCCGTTGTTGATGGCGACATGAAGGGTCAAATGAACATGGCCTTTTGCTTCTCATAATAATGCTCTTGCACCCATAAGCCACACATAAAATTTTAGTATTCTAATTTTGGGCCCCATGGGTCTGCTCCGGATAATCCATGATGATGATGTAGAGATTTCTCTAATGAATGATTGATCAATTACTAAATTGTCTCTGATCGAAACGATTGATTTGCTTTGGCTTGATTGTCAGGTTAATTACCTTGTAACAACTATCATGTTTATATAGTTTCATTCACGATGAAATTTAAATCTATATTCTATATGATAAGAGTTCAACACCAGCTCAAGGTCATTTTCCGTGGGTTTTGTTGCTCTAATCCGCAGCATCTTGATTGAGCATATATGGAGTGTTGCCTTCACCAAGTGGGATCGGTTTGTGTTTTTGTCTTGGCTTATTTCGGCACTTCTTGTGCTGCTCTAACCATTTGCAGTTAATTATTTTAGCCATTAAAAAACAAAAAATATAAAACAGCACAAGGTGGCGATTGAGGAATATTCTTGATAGAATTTGGAATCTCTAGTGATTTTTCATGAGACAAAATTTGGTCACTTTGGTGTCACTAATTACCTACAAGGATGTCGAAACTCAAATCAGTATATTAAAGAGATTGATGATGAAATAAGGTAAAATTAACTATAGTGTTGTATCTTAAACTTGTTAAACTTAATTATAAGGTTCTCATTGAGTATGAGTGATGATCTGTGAAGCTTGTCCAAGAAGGTTCTCATTGAATATGTGAAGAAGGTACTTGAGTAATGAAGAAAGTTGAGTGGCTTTAGAATAACTTTTTTTATTCATAAAAAGTATAAAAAAAATTATAACAACTCAAGCATAATTCTTAACTAAATAGAGTTAGAATTCTTGACTTGAGCGGCTTATGTTTTGAGTTTATTAATCTTTGAGTCACTATGTTGACTTTATTAAATCATATGACCAAGGTGGACTTACTAATGACATGAAACAAGAATGAACTTAAGTAAATGGATGAAAGAAGTTGAATCATCATCATCATCATCATATTATTATTATTATTATTATTATTATTATTATTATTATTTAATCCAATAACTTTATACAATTTGTTTACAATGAAAAATTACATTTTTATTAATTTTACTTTTTTAAAGAATGATAAGCTCAAAATATATAAAGGTTTTAGTGAAATTAATCGTGAATAAAAACTTTTAAAAAGTGTAAGGTAAATACAAATTAAAATTAATAAAATAAAATAAACGTGAATAAAACAAAAACTTTCATACAGTTGTATAATTCAATCTTGTAGTTGTGGGGGACCAAGACTCTTCCTTACCTTCCAATGGATCCATCACCGCTAGAAGTTAAGATAGCGTTTGAATTTCCATGTTGTTGCATATGTTTGACACACAGATACAACAAAAAAGTTGGTGAATGAATAACGTTAATTATGTAAAACAAAAAGTCTTTTGAATTTCCATGAATTTGTGTGAGCTTGAATATGACTCTACAAAAAATTTCAAAATATATTTAATAGATCATAAAGTAATGCAAAATTTATTCTTATTGACGTGAAAAATGCTATATAGTATAAATTTATTTTCAAAAAATAAATTATGAAAGAAAAAATTAAAAGAATTTGTTTTAATTTATTCTTTTTCATTGTTAACCTTATTTTTCCATCAACAGTTCTACAATTATATATGATTAATTATCTAGCTGCATTGGTTGCAAAGTAGCGCGCACACACATATAGCATTATCCATTTTCTTATTATGCACAAATTAAAAAAAAATGAATTATACACTAAAGAAGAGGAGTTTTGATTTGAACACCAAATTAACTTATGCATAATTGGTGTTTCAAATAAAAACTCCATTTCTTTAGTATACAATTCAATTTCTTTAAATTAAGAATAACAGCATTATCCTTTATCTCTTCTAACTATGAGAGATTTCCCAGAAAATATAATTATATGCTAGCTCTTCATATTCTCAGTAATAAATCTTTAAAATCTTTCATCGTCCTTCAAAAACAAAAAGTGAAAGAGGGCGGAAAAATGCTAAACGAGTGCTTAAACCTCATAACTTATTATCTATTTCTGGTTCCAAATATGATTCGTTGGCTGCACTTATTGGTTGTATAGTCCAGCTGAGAGTATATTATAATTATTATTTGATTTATCTTTTTCTCATGCGCATGCAGTCCTGCAGATTCTGTCCCTTGACTATCACGATCCACAACATTAATATACAAACAAAGAATTAGTATGTTTCGTCCACTAAGAATTGGTAATAAGTTCAAAGCTGAGGATAGCGATGAGTCGATGACTTCAATTATATGCATCTCTATTGTCTAGTTATGAAAAGCATTTTGGTCTTCCATTCTAACTTTGCCTTGTCCAAATTGGTAGCATTAGTTGAATTAATGGGAGATGTTATATAGTCAAGACATTAGGCTGTTTATATTCAAGCATTTGGTTTTTCAAATGCAACAATGAAAAAGGAAAAAAACATGGGGCACTGGCCATATGGGTGGGGTGAACATTTTCAGATATGAATTGAATTGGATTGGTATGCTTAATTAATATCAATGTATTGTAATGTATAAGGTTGGGAAAGTAATTAATTAACACATGGATCAGAATTTCCAAGAAACTTCAGAGGTACACACTAGTAAGAAGTTTTGGCTGAATTCCACTCTGTGACATAGGGTGTGTGAGATTCGTGTCTTCTTCTAAGATTTTGGACAATCTTTTGGTCCCTGCTTTTTCTTTTTAGAACAAACTTTTTTCGTGGTTCATAAAGTGGTGTAGATATCCCCCATATTCCGCTCTAAGGTTCTCCAATTAATAGTGTGATTTCTTCAGTCATATGTGGCGGTGCCCAAAATCCAAAAGCTAATGAAATGAAACACTCCCAACATTTCTTTCATGCAAGATTTTTGTCGCAGTTCATGTTCTCTTTAATGAATTGGTAAGTGTTATACCTAACGTACGACGGTCTCTAATTTTCTATACATCATAAAATCCATCTATTGCTATAGGGTAATCATACATGCAAAAGTAATACACTTTATACTAATTTTAATTTTTTTTTTTGCGCAAATCATATCCTAACTTGTGCTTTACTTTCTTTCTCTTTAAATTATCTTCCAGCTAGGTTTTTGCCAGTGTCTGGTCTGTACATTGGGTTCATGCTTTTGTGGACTTTAGGGTGGCGATAGTGTGAATATTCTGAAATGTATAATATGATTGTGAAGTCCCAAAAGGTTTTTCTTCTTGCTTTTCCATAAAAATTCTACTTGTAAGTTACGCATCAACTGTTGTTCAAAGTTTTCTCCAACTACACAAACTGAGTGCAGTACATAAATTTCAACACAACTAAGCTTTCCTAAACCTAATTTTACGTACGATTGTTCACGTCATGTCTCAAAGTTAATTTTAAGTACGGGTTTAACTTTTAATTACATCGGTTTATTTTAAAAATAAGTTTAAGCTATCTTTTGGGTTATTCCATCTCAATGTGGCCCTCTGATATATTTTTTAAATATATATATATCTGTTAATAAATAAGACTCCTTAATTAATAAACTATATTCTGTATAATATGATATTATTTGTTTCAAAACATACATTATAAAATATATCTTAATTTTAGTTTTTTATTTATTTACTTTTATAATTTATCTATATATATATATATATTAAGGTTTATACATTAATTGTACCAATAAATCAAGTTAATATTAATTTTATTTCATATATTATTAATTATCGGAGAGGACTAATTAAGAATTAGGCTAGATAGTCCTGTCAAAATTTCGAATTAGGTTGAAGCAAAAACAAAAGTAAACATATACCAACCTATTACATCAACATTTTAATGAGTTCTTTTTAAATTTTTTTTTTTTTAAACTTTTGTGGAAAGCCTTAATAAGTTATCAATAACTATTTTTTATTAAATTGCAGAAAAAAAGGGATGAAAGTTAATGGTAGAATGTTGTAAATTAAGGGCATAGAATATGTTGTAGTATGGATAGGGCACCCGTTAAACTCTAATAAATCCTTTTGATTGAACAAAAGAGAGAAAATTAATTACCTAAAATTAAAGGCACTCCAAATTAAAATTTCAACAACTCGTCATTTTAGAGTCTTAATTTTTTTTTATCATAATATTAATATAAAGTAGTTCTCATAAAAAATAGTGACTAATTTTTGTTAAAAACTAGCATATCCAAGATGAATATTTTTCTTTCAATATACATGTGTTGTTGCAACCTGTAAAAGTAACAAATAAATTAAAGTATCAAATATTACAATGGTTTTGCTTATTAGCATATTTGGAATATTAGTAAATAATTTTTTTTATTAAAAATATAATAAAAATGTATTGATAATATTAAATATTATACGTTTTAATACATTTTTTCATTTAATATGTTATAGCATAATTACATTCTTACAGGGCCGGTCTTGAAAATTCTTTGGTCCGGAGCGAAGTGGAAAAAATGGGCCCCTATCACACATTTTTTTTTTAAATACAAATAATATTAAAACTAAGAAATGGAAAAAAGGGTCCTTAACACACAAATTTTTTGAAATACAAATAATATTAAAATTAAGAGATGGAAAAAATGGGCCCTTAACACACAAATTTTTTGAAATACAAATAATATTAAAACTAGAGATGAAAAAAATGAGCCTCTAACACACAAAAAATGGATCCCTAACATACAAATTTTTTGAAATATAAATAATATTAAAAATAAAGGATGAAAAAAATGGGCCTCTAATATACAAATTTTTTGAAATACAAATAATATTAAAATTAAGAGATGAAAAAAATGAGCCCCTAACACAAAAAATGAATCCCTAGCACACAAAATGGACCCCTAACATATGTTTTATTTTTTTTTTAATAAAACATTTTACTTAAACTATCGATCTAAAAATTTTTGAGCCGTGGGCAGAAGCCCTGCCCAGGGCCGGGCCTGCATTCTTAAAGAGTGACATAGAAAAACTAAAATGCATTAAAATGAGAATCCGAATCACCCATTTATTTGTTCACTGTATTTCTAGCAAAACAATGTCATGTTAATAATAATAAAAACAAAACAAAAAAACAAGAAAGTTTCAATAGTTTGTTCGAATCAAAAGTGAAATATGAGGAAAAATATAAAAGGAAAGAAAATAAAAAGAAATAAAGAAAGAAAAATAAAGTACAAAAGATGTGTTGTTTGAATAAATAGAAATAAGAAAAGAAGTAAAGAAATTTCTTTCAGCTAGTTTGAATAGGTAAAAAGTGAGTGTAAATAAATAAATAAATAAAATTATTCGTTCTATGTCATAAAAAAAATAATTGTTTTGAGAAAATTAAAAGAAGAAAACTTGACCTCCCTCCCAATTTGGAGGATTTGTTTTTTAGTGAGTTTCAAAAAATTTCCCTCCTCAATCTATCTCTTCTCATGTAAATAATGGAAAGTTGATAGTTTTAAATTATCTCATTCTGTTTTATTTTCTTCCATTTTATTTCCATTAAAACAAAATAGTGTGTAAAAGGAAGAAAAAACTTGCTAATATGTTTTTCTTTTTAATTGAGAGATAACAAATAAAAGGAACAAATAAAATTTTCAAACATACCGTAATCTACCTGAATTCGTTTCACCTTGGAAATGAAAAATTCAATTTTAAATATGAAAATTTTCTAACACAAAGAAGCGTGACAACTGATCATTTGAAAGAATTTTCTTACATGTAATTTTCTTACTATTTAAATAATCTATTATTACTTTCATACAAAACACAAAATCAAAATATAAAGTAAAACTGTCAAGGTTGATCATCCTAGTGAAGGTCTCTTTTGGTCTTTTTTTTATTTGTGGGAATCAAAGAAATATGCTAAGGAATTTGTTCTTCTCAATCAACTAAATTATATTCTTTATCGTGGTCTCTTTTGGTCTAAATAGATAAAAGGTTTCTTTTTCTTTTGAAAAAAAAAATAGAAAACATGCAATTTTTTTTATAAATTTGTTGAGCTATTTAGATGAGGAAGTTTGTCAAAATCACTTAGTGGGTGGATCAATATGTGCAAGTTCTTATATTTTAATAGACGGTCATAATTAAGTTCTAATCCTATATAATGTTTGGTAACTTTGGTCAATTCTAATGTGAAGTCATGATATTTACCTGCTATTGTAAGTTAACCGACATTTATCCAATTTTGTATAGTGTCTCAATTATTTTTAAAGAATTGCAAATTAGTCCATTTCCTGTAAATTTCTCACTTATTTTTTCCTTCATCGACGGCATACGCCGCCACACCCCTTTTTTGCCTGCAAACTGTAGTACAGTGCAATAGTACGTGTCACACCTATTTTCTCAATCCCCACCACCACCATTTTTCTTTCACACCTTCACCTCCTGGTGTTTCACCACAATTTCTTCAAGCAAGATTGACTCTTTAATTTATTTGATTTTTCTGTAAATTCTGGATCTATTGTGTTGCGAAGTTAGAGGGGTTCTTCGAGGGGTTACGAAAACATAATGGTCGGAGGAGAGTTGTAAGGAAAATCGTTTAATGGTCGCATGAGGCTTGTTCGCAGATGGATTAGCCATTGTACGTTGGACCAAGATGTGGAGTGTTTTAGAAAAGCAAGTAGCTGGGAGGTGCGACTGCCGCTAGAGGAGTACCAATGAGCTATAGTATTGACTTAAGGTGAGGGATGATGTTTTGATGCCGTTCCAGTAACAGTGTTTTAGAAAACCCTCTCCCACTTTTCCTATGTCTCTTGTTCGCAATGGTACTTCGATGCCGTTCCAGCACCAAGCTCGTCACTGTTGGGAGGTGCGACTATCGCCTATGTAGCACCGACACCGACACGCGACGCGACGCGACGCGACTCGACTCTCCAACACATCAATCTTAAAAATTTGTAGATTTCGACACGTTGGGACACGTTTTAATATTAAATAATATTTTTAATTTATATAGTACATATTTCATTTAATATTCAATTATTTAACAAAAAAATTAAACAAAACTAATAATAACCATCGATGGAACCCAAAAACAATTCATAGAGATTGCATTTCAATCTTCAAAATAGAATATTCAATGTTAAAACAGACTTTGAACTGGAAAATAAAAATCAAATAGGCTGCATTTGATTACCTTCATGGAGCATTTTCATCAATAGCATTTAACTCCATCTCTGGCTCATCAAGTGAAAGAGTAGCGACTTCAAGCATTCCAACATCTTCAAATGTATCACCAGCAATGTCTCACATTTTACTCTCCCCTTGTGTATATTGTGAACTCTTTCTTGATAAAAGTCGAAGGTTGCTATGTATATAAACCAAGTCTTCAGCACGTTTTGGAGTCATCTTATTCCTCCTTACAGAATGCACAAAAGAATAAGTACTCCAATTGCGTTCAGCACACGATGAAGAAGAAGGTTGTGCAACAAGTCGCAATGCTATCTTTTGAAGCATAGGTGCACAAGCACCATGAAGCACCCACCAAGCTTTGGGATCCATAGAATATCGATTTTGGATGACATCATAATCTCTAAAACCCCCACTTGCACTAGCAAAGTCCACATACTCCAAGTTTATTTTATTTCTATCCTCCAAGTTAGGAAAGTATCTCTTTAAGCATTTTTGTCTTTCTTGATTAATCTCTTGATCCTTGTGTGGAGGAACTCGATTAGAATCTTCATCAAGCCATTGTTGACTATAATATCTAAAACAAAAAAGAAAGATCAACAATTAACAGATTATATCAAATAAGAGAAGTATTAAACTCATTCATATTTAAAAGCTTACTTGGGATTCAAAGCATGTGCCAAACAATGAAGTGGAGTTGAATTTTTTGCCCAACGATCCACAAGAATGCCATGGACCACGTCATAAAAAGATGAGGTCTCATCCATCCTCTTCAATTCATGAAAGTATATAGCTTTCTTCACTTTCTCAATCATCTCATCCCACATATCATAAATCAAATGAAGACAAGGTTTATCAGTGTCACAAATCCTGATCATATTATAAATGGGAGCAGTGAAAGCAAGTATGTAATCAATTGCATCCCACCAAAGATCATCCAATATTTTTTCTTTAACAAATTTTGCTCTCCCTAGATGATCATCTTTATACACACTCCATTTTTCACTGATTACCATATTTTGGAGACCACCTTTTATCAATTTGAACCTCTTTAGCATCACAATCATGGAAGCAAAGCGGGTTTCAGCTATAGAAAACAACTTCAATCCCACAAACTCATTAAACATTGACAGTCTCATAGAATGATTCATTATGAAATTCTTTATTGTAGTAACATCTCCAACAATATCAGAAATCCAACTACACTCCTCATATGTTATTTGATTATTCTCCACATTTTTAGCAGCACAAATATTTTTCACAGCTAAATTCAATGTGTGAACAACACATGGTGTCCAAATAATAGATGGAAATTCTTACTCAATAAGATGCCCTGCTCCCTTACAATTTGCAGCATTATCCGTGATTACTTGAACCACTTTTTCATGCCCAACTTCCTGAATTACTTCTTTTAACAACATGAAAATAAAATGTCTATCCTTAGTCTCTCCTGAACAATCAACTGATTTCAAAAACATAGCTTCACCATCAGATACTGCCATGAAATTAATAAGTGGTCTCCTTTGTGAATCACTCCATCCATCACTGACAATACTAACACCTTTCTCATTCCACCCAGCTCGAATAGGTGCACACCACCTAGCAATATTTTCCTTCTCTTTTTGCAAAAGAGTGGTTCGCAAGGAGTTATATCCTAGTGGCAAATAACCTCCAATATTATTATCTGCGGCATAAGTGAAGGCGGCCTGAAAGTATGGGTTCCTTGCTAAAGTGAATGGTAATCTTGCTGAATAAAACATCCTAGCAATCAAGTGGTTCAATTCTTCCCGCGCCCCAACATTGAATGCCCTTTCAATAGGATTGCTAGATGAACTTACACCCTCACTTCCACTTCTTCTTTTTTTGGAGCTTGAATCCATTGAAAAACTAGATGGGGGTAAAGGCACATTTTTTGGTGCATTATTCCTTAATCTCTCACTAGATTCTAGTTCTAATTTCTCCATCTCTAGCAAGTCTTTTGTTTGCACATGTAAACATTTTGCAATTCCTTTACTTGATAATTTTAACAAATGAGCCCTTATTCTTGTATACGAACTTTTAAATTCCTTTGAACAAAAATTGCATTTCCAGGATATATTTCCTCCCGCTTCGGTTCAATTGCCTAATTTGGTAACATATTTCCATAATGGCTTCCTTAGAAGTTCATCATCTCCACTACTTCCAATACTTGAATCCATTCTAAAAAATAATATAGCACAACCCACAAGGTTCAGTCCCACACATACATCAAATTATTAGGTATCAAAAAAATAAAAATAGCACAAAAAAAGGCTACAAGGTTCACTGCCAGCCATACTTGCTTTCACAAAAAAACAGCACAAAACGTAAAAAAATTGGAACCCACAAGGTTCAGCCCACACATACATCAAATTATTAGGTATAAAAAAATAAAAATAGCACATAAAAAGGCTACAAGGTTCACTGCCAGCCATACTTGCTTTAAAAAAAAACAGCACAAAACGTAAAAAAATTGGGAT
This sequence comes from Glycine tomentella, assembly GCA_007407185.1. NCBI lineage: Eukaryota > Viridiplantae > Streptophyta > Magnoliopsida > Fabales > Fabaceae > Glycine > Glycine tomentella. Next base: position 427,861 of record PYAF01006020.1, on the reverse strand, counting down.
TCAAATAATGCACAAAAAAATTGGGGATTCAAATAATGCAAAATAAATTAGCGGTTCAAATAATAGTGCAGTTTACATTAAATGATTTTTTTAATAAACAAAACCTAAAAAAATCTAAGTGTTAACTATTAAATAATTTAAAAAACCACAGAGGAGGCAGTGAGGCACAAATCATAAAAGAAATTGGCACCACTTACCTTGTCCTTATGTGTGAGCTGTGACACGAACGGCAGAGAGAGAATAAGGGAAGATTGCGAACAGCGGAGACAAGAGAAGGAGAGAAGGTGCGCGTCGCACGAAGAGAAGAGAGGGAGGAAGGCGCGCCGCGGAGGAAGAGAGGGAGAGAAGGCTTTGCGAACAGCGGAGGAGAGAAGAGAGGCACCGACAACGTGATTACGGCGGAGAGGAGGCGCGAAGAGAAGGGAACAGACCAGAGCAGAGTAGCAGCACTCCAGCAGTGAAAAAGGAGATGAAAAAGGAGGGAAGTGAGAAAGCCAGGTGCACGATGTAAATAACCCCCTTTTTTATTTTTTTTTTACGAAATTGCCCCTTGACCGTGTCGGACACTGTCAAATTCGCGTGTCGACGACGGTCAACATGTCGGGGATGTTGACCACGTGTCCGACACCGTGTTGGCGCGTGTCGGCACGTGTCAGCGTGTCGAATGGTGTCCGACGTGATTCTGTCGGCAAAATGCCGTGTCTGTGCTTCCCAGACTACCGCTAGAGAAGAATTGATGGTGTTGCTTTTCTGCCTCTTTCCTTGTGTCCTATCTCTGTGCTAGGTTTCAATACTCCTTTTGAATAAAATTTTGCTCATAAATCCTTAGGTTAGTTTTTATTGAGGGGATAAATTGCAAAATTCTAAGTAAAATATCACTAAGTATCCAGTAATTCCTTTTCTGAAATCTCAGCCATCAAACATTTTATTAATATATCTATCATTTATCCTACGGTTAATTTTATGGCTTCATGGATGTACCCTTAAATTAAGTACTTCACATTAGAATTGACCGATAACTTTATGAGAAATTTATAAAATTCTTTCGCGAGGTTATAAGTTTCTTTTGACCAAAATAAATTTTATGATAGAGGAGTTTATTTTTTATAAGTTACTTTAAGTACTATATTTTGATAAGTTATTTGAAATAGTTTATGAAAGATAAACTAGTTTTCAAGCTACTAGTGTTTTTTCCTTCTCAATTTTACCTTTATTATTTTATTTAAATTTTTATTTTATCTTTTTATTCAATTTAAAAACTCTCTTACTTTTACTATGGTCGACTAAAAAAATTCTCATATCTAATTTTATGTTCTTACATGCACACAATACACATGACAATCAACTTGTCCTACTTTTTTGTTCACTAATTCCTCGTACCTAAAGTATTTAAATGTTAAAAAATAATTTTAAACAATATAATTCTAATGATACATTTAGAAAAATGAAAATTTTATTTTTACCATTTTTTATAATACGAAATTTTAAAAATCATTATCCTACTTTTTAAGATGATAAGTTAATAGAAATAATAGTCAAATATTAGAAATATTGAATATGTGTTTTTACATCATTTAACATTTATTGCTTAACTTATAAGTTAGTCTTATCAAATATTTTCAATTAAGTTAATTTTCAATTTTTCAGCATATATCTTATAACTTATAAGCTTTGAATTCAGTTATAAAGCTTTTAGATAGTTTATAAGCTAGTTTACTAAATATAATCATAGTTGTGTTAGATAAGATTTGTTGTCTAAAATAATTTTATCGTATTCGAATAAGATTGTCTCATGTAAAAAAAATATTTTTAATAAAAAAAAGTGTTTGTCAAAGCTTAGGGCTTGGCATATTGCATGAGGTTGTTTTGTCTTTGAACGACCTGCTGTTGATTTCATTTTTTATGTTTTTTTTTTCAGGTACATTCCCTTTTTTATATTTTTGGTCCATTCATTTTATGGGTTTAAAGGTACTAGCATAATTTTGATCAACCTAGTACTTGGGCATGTTCAAGTAATTGAGCATATTTTATCATACTGGGCAAGTTCGCCAGGTTTTTTGTTTGTTTTTGTTTTTAAGTTGTTAAAACTTGAAAATGACAGAACTTGAATTAACAAATAAATGCTCACATTCCATAATGGGTTTATTTATATTTAGACTTGCGAAAGTAGTAATAATACACACAATACATATTCTGAATAAAAAGATACCAGTACTGAATAATTTTTTTTAAAAAAACACACAATACATATTGGGCCTTGAAAATCTAGTCATATTGAGACTTGCGAGAGCATTGATATGAGCATTGGGCCTTAAAAAAAGTAATATTCAAATCATGGGCCGAAAATAATATACATTGGTACAGCAAGAGAAGGTTATTGTTAAGTGTAGTCATTTTTTTTTCAGGGTTTTAGGGTTGCAGCAAGAGAAGATACACAAAACGAGTTTCATTTATTATATATCTTTTTTTATTGTGATATAAAACAATATTTCAATACTAAGAAATTGTTTTTATATAAGAATTATTCTTATACCAAGCCCACTTCAATGCTATTCTTATAATTCTATTAAGAGTTTAAAATAAGATTAAAGCAAATTACATTGGCATTTTTTTAAATTATACATAAAACCTTTATTTTTCTTATTCTTATACTAGCTTTCTTTATGTTTAAAAATATTACATTGACACCCCTTATATATTACACTTACACCAAATCTCAAGGATGATCGGTGTAATTTACAATAAGAGTAATGGTAGTCCTTCGACTTACATTCAATTGGTGCAAAAAGTTTTCTTATTTACTAAGAATAAGGAGCCAGTGAATGCCTTCCATTTGTATGAAGATGAAGCTTGAATTATTAATGTCGCACACCACTATTGACAAAACAAATTGATATGCCTTATGGATGTGTCTAGCATTAAGTACTTTAGTAAGTGCTTTACCATCAAAATCACCTAATATAGCAAATTTTAATTAGATAAAAATTAATTAAACTATTTTTGCAAAAATTAAAATAATGAATAAAATTCTATATTTTCCATCACTGAGTCAAGGGGTTCTCCATTGCAAAGTCAAGGTTAGTGATGTTGCCAATAGTGGATGGTGTCTAGGGAGGAAAATAGACAAGGAGATTATCTTGCGACCAAATGGAAAGTGGATGAACTTGTCACTTGCATCTTTAATGTCGAAAATGACCTTGTATCTCTCTACCTCTTCAACAACAATGAATTTGTTATCCTTCCTTTGATAGCACTTGCTTTCAACCATGACAATATTAACATCAACCCCTTATATCAACCTAAACCCATTTTGCAACCCATAAACACATCCATGCATCCAAAAAGATAGAGAACAAACAACAACAATAAAAACAAGGCTAAAATATAACATTGTTCCCCTTATTTTTCCTAATTTGTAATTCTCCCATTTTAGAATCGAGACATTTGGCCCTTCAATTATTGAAATCTACAATTTTTGCTCCATTCTCATTTTTTCCTATATTTATTTATTGTTATATTTTAATTAATTAAATCATTTCTTGATGATACTTTAAACAAATATGTTAGGATAATGGTTCAATTAAACAAAAAATAAACATATGCAAAACTAAAGATTAGACCAAAATTAATGATATTTGAAAACTATAGGACTAAATGTCTCGATTTTAAAATGGGGGGAGGGGGACTAAAAATGAAAACTGGCACAATAGGTGGACCAATGTTGTATTTTAGCCTAAAAAACCAATAATTCCTAAAACCCCTAAGCTAAAATTACTAGCACCTCTAATGATTTTCACAAAAACGAAACAACCAATGAATTGTAACAAAAAAAAATAATGTAACAATGAAAAAAAAAAGAGAGAGAAAAAGCCAAAAAGGAAAAAAAGATTAGAGTTGCTAAAACTTCCAAGAAGCATTGTCATAGCAATTTTTAGCAATCGTATGTGGTAGTGCTCCTTTTCTTACCCACTTATCTATCTCTCTAGATCTCCCCTACTACTTCTACCAGTTTTCGTTCTCTCGACCCTAGCAATGGTGACCCACACCATCACCAACATCCTTCATTTACCCACGATTACAACAACCTCGATGTTGAACATTGCAAGGTGTCATAGAGAGCTTAAAGAAAGTGGTGTGATGTCTTTGTTGGTGGGGTTAATTCATGGTGGCTTGTGGTAGTGCGTTGTGGTGGTCATGGTGGTGCTTTGACAGGGTATAGAGAAAAAGAGGGGCAACAAAGAGAGAGAGAGAGAGAGAGAGCTCTGAGGGGAGAAAAAGTTCCACAATGAGTTAATGCTTTTGAGTCATAAATCTCTAATGGGTTTTGATTTGGATCAACGGATTCAAAAGTTGGTATTCGCTTGAGCTAATTTAAATAGAATTTGTAGGAAGCACTTTTGAATCAATGATGTCTTTGGTTAATGAGTTAGGAGTTCTATAATTGAAATGCCACAAAGGTTGAGGGAAGGGAAGAACAAGCCTACCACTCTATTGTATGGGGAACACTCAATGTAATGTCATATGGTGAAGCAAGCTTCAATGTCAAACAAGTTGGTGAAAAGGTTATTATGGGTGTTGGTTTGGAGGAAAAATTTGGTGAGGGAGAGAATGTGTGGGGACACTATGTTTGTAATTTGTGGGAGTCAAAAAATGCTAATAGTTGTTAAATTTGAACAACCTTCAAATACAATTTTTCTCGAGGGAAGGACAGAGGGAGGTTAATTCGCAAAAAAATAATATATTTAGACCATCCCAAATCATGCTCTAAAAAAGAAAGTTAACTCCATTAGTGTGTATAGACTAAATCCACATATTTGGGAAAGGATAAGGACCAAACACATATTCATTTGAAAGTATAGGAACTTTGACCCCATTTATCGAAAGTACATGGACAAAAAATACATTTTTCCGTTGTTTCTTCAAGTAGAGATGATCATGGAGATTCTTTGTCATGCATTATTTTTCTAGCTTTCTTCAATATTTGTTATCATTTTTTCTTCAGAGACTTTTGCTATAACTTTCCACACCTAGTGATAAAAATATTAAACCCTCTTCAGTTCAGATTATAGGCTGCAACTCGCCTGCATGAAGCTGGAATTGCTAGTAATCGTCAGTCATCCATACGACAGTGAATTTGTTCCTGGCCTTGTACACACCTCTTGTCACACTATGAGAGCTGGTCATGGCCGAAGTCGTTACCTTAACCGTAAGGAGGGAGATGTCAAAGGCATGGCTAGTGATTGCTTTTTTTTTTCTTGAGAGACTTTTGCTATAACTTTCTACACATTCCACACCTAGTGATAAAAACATTAAAACACACACACACACAAGCACACACCCACCCACCCACCCAGAGCTAAATGTCACTTATGTTCCTTCTGTCAATTAGCATTATCGTTGTTAATAATTTTAAGATATTAAAAGTTCAAATTTTTTGCAAAACAATTTTTTATGAATATTTCCATTTGTATAATTAATATAATGGTGATTTTTAATTGCCGCTTTAATATTTAAAAATGGTCCTTTGTGACATCCGCATCACTGATGAGTCACTATTTATCACTATTTACTCATCTTTCTGTACTCATTTTAATCCCTAATTTGTGTTTAATCGTTTATTTATGCACTGTTTCTCATTTAGGATTTAATTAGACCAATAATTCAGATTTTAATTAATTTGGATTATTTTAAGTTAATTATTTCAATTTTTATTTTCAGGGCAGTTTAATAATTAATTGGGCTTGGAATTAATTTATGGACTTGAAGATTAGTGCGCCCCATCAGCATCAGCTTAATATTTCCCATATCAAATTATGGATTTCGTTTTTATTTATGCTTAATATTTTCCATATCAGAATATAGATTTCGTTTTTATTTTATTTTATCTTTAGTGATTTTTGGGCCAAAATTGTTAGGAAAAGGTCCATTCTTTTAGGTTAGGCAGTTACTATATATTTAGGGGTTCTGTGCCCATACAAC
>PYAF01006020.1:406953-418562 GCA_007407185.1 Glycine tomentella | reverse complement strand
CCCCCCCCCCCCCCCCCCCCCCCCCCCCCCCCCCCCCCCCCCCCCCCCCCCCCCCCCCCCCCCCCCCCCCCCCCCCCCCCCCCCCCCCCCCCCCCCCCCTCCTAAGCCCCACCCAAAACCCCACAAAACCCATTACCATTTCCCACCCCCACCCTATAGATTTACCCCCCTCAAACAAAAAAAATGCAAAAATCTGTTACCCCCATCAACGAAAACCCGCTCCCTTCCCTGGACGAAGAAAACAGAAGCGACGGACGAAGAAGACGGTAGAGAGAACAATGTTGTTCATGAGTTTGTAGTTTTTAGTTTAGTTGTGACACGGTCCGAGTTGACGGGTCGTCGGGTCGACCATGACCCGGCCGAGTCGTCCGGGTGGATCTGGGCAAGTACAACCGATCCAAGTCTTCACCCGACCCGATCCAGTCCCCGATTCACGGTCCAATCGATCGGACCGGTCGGGTCGGTCCGAGTTTCAAAACATTGGGTATGAGAGTCACATACCTCAAATTGAAAAAAAAAATTGTTAATAAATTTTTAAATGTCTAACTTCAAATATATCATATTAGAGCTCTATTGCCAATTTGTTACGAAAAAAGTTATCCTTAGTAAAAAAATCAACTATACAAAATATAAACGTGATAGAAACAAAGTGTTATGAGAAAATATTGAAATAAAAAAAATTGAGAATTACTATCTCTCACAACTTTCATCTCAAAGGATTCAAATCTTTGTGTTTTCTAAATTGAAATACACTATTTTTTTTATGTATTTATAATAGAATACAAGTTAAGTAATAAATCCTGTTTAAAAAAAAGTGAAGTAACAAATCATGCATAATAATCATTCTTATTCTTTTTTATTTTTACTGCAAACATATTCTTAATCATTCATTATGGATAAATTATATTCATTAAATCTATTTGCTAAAATTTCAAATGGTTTCAACATACTATAACATATAAAGTAAGAGTTTAATACCTATGTATTGACAATATAAAACAGTTTTACACTCTCATTCAATCATAAATTCCCATTTAAATTATTGTAAGATAATTATTTTAAAAATTAATAAACTTCTAATACATGGTGGGTTGTGATTGGATGATTATGTAAAACTTTTTATACTATTTGTGTATAACCCTTTTTCTCATAAACTTATCCATATTGAAATAAAAAAATACTAGTTAATTTTTTTAAGGTAACAATTCGATTTTCATTGATAAAAAAAAAATGTACATCAACGATCAATAGGGAATGCACCTGATGTGGTGCTCCCTCAATCCAATAACGCTCCCTAAAACCAAAAGCTAAATTCACTAAAGAATCATATACTTTGTTTCCTGTGCCCTTTACAAAAGAAATTTTGAACGTATGAAACCTCTACTCCCCTCTACAATCATCAAGGATGCCTCCAAAATATAAAGTTGAAAACTTCCTTGTGTTGTGCCAGGTCTAAACAATCTTCAAACAATCTAATTCCATGACAATGTCAGAAAAAAGAGGTCTTTATCTATCTTTAAGTCCCATTTGAAAGCTAGAGCTTATGCCATGTGTGTTAGATAGCAATGGTTCACCATGTTTGTGGCAACCCCTAGGATGTCCCCATGATGGTTTCTACAATTAAGGCCATTCTCATGCCAAAGTTCTACTTTATAGCTGCATCAAAATTCAGTTTGACCCCATCATTTTGCAAAGGTGGGCTCCAATGGGACAGATGGTTCAAAGCTTGGTTCCTTTTAACTTTGTGGTCAGGACAGATGACCCAAAAAGCTTTATCAAGGACGAGCTTTATAGGAATCCTTTTTCCTTCAAAGACCCATTCATTTCTATGCTTTAATATGGACAAAATCATTCCAAAAATCTTTCACAGAAAACTTATATCATCATATTCGAAGCACTTTGTCATCCACTGCACATAAGACATATTCTGACAGCACTCCATTCTTCCTCTAATTTGACTTGTAAACCAGAGATGACTCACCTCCCTACGGAAAAGAAACACATGTTCCACCGTCTCCTCTTCCTCTCCACAAAAAGGGCAAGTTGGGTCAAAAGATTTTATTTTTGCTTTGAGATTCTTCTTAACTGGAACAACATTCCTGCATAGTCTCCACATCAGATTTTTGTGCTTTAGGGATACATTCACTTTCCAAATCTTCTGCTAGCAAAAACTTGATAAATTACTAAGCTCTCTTAATTTGTTGGGCTAGCCATCGCTATGTAGTAGCCAGACTTCACTATGTACCTACCATCTTTAGCATATTTCCATGTGGGTTGATCTGACTGCAAAGTAGAAATTAAGGGAATAGCCAAAATATGGTCAATTGTTTCCACAGGGAACATATTGAGGATGAGGGGTCCATTCCAAGAGCTCATCTCAAGTTGGATTAACTTGAAAACTCTTATCATGGATAAGATAGCCCCATGGTTTTGGATTCTATTATCACAGGTGTCTGGAACCCATTTATCCACCCAACTCTAATGCTTAGCCCATTTCCCACCTTCCAAATTATACCATCATCCATAACACCATTGGTCGAGTAGATACTTGTCCAAGTGTAGCTAAGCCGATGACCTTTGTAAGCCTCTAAAGGTGTAGATTAGGGAAAATACTTGGACTTGAGTACTCTTGTCATCAACGAATTACTACAAGTCAACATTCTCCACCACTGCTTGGCTAAAAGATACTTATTGAAAGCCATGGACATATGAAATCACAAGCCTCCCTTCTTCTTAGATGTGGCAAGTTTGTTCCAATTAAGCCAATGCATTTTCCTCTCTTGGGCATTCCCACTCCAAAAAAATCTTGCGGTGAGGCTTTCTATGTGATCACAAATGGCATTTGGTAATCGAAAACAACTCATGACATATTATGGTATGGCTTGAATAATGGCTTTTATAAGGACCTTTCTCCTTGCTTGTGATAAAGTTCTCTCCTTCCACCCTTTCAAATTCTTCCACAACCTTTTCTTCACAAAATTAAAGATTTTGGATTTGGACCTTCTAATGATGATAGGTAGACCTAAGTACGTCATAGATCTTTCCATTGCCTTAACTCCAAGAAGCTATTGTAGCTCATTTTGTCGGGAAGTAGGAACATTTCGACCACATGAGAGCTTCAATTTGTGAAGGTTAACTTTTTCCCCGGAAGCATTTTCATACTTGCTAAGGAGGTAGGCAAGATGATTTGATTCTTTAATGGTTTCTCAACCGAAAATAATGCTATCATATGCAAGAAAAAGGTGAGAAATCATCGGGGATCTTGAACAAATCCTAACCCCATGTAAATGTTCTTTTTCCACAGATATTTTAATAAAAGTAGACAAGGTTTCAGCACAAAGAATAAAGAGATAGGGAGTGGATCCCCTATGTCAATCCTCTATGAGATTGAAAGTCTTTGTAGGGATGGCCAATTAAGCTTAACCGAAAAAGAGACAATTGAAACACATCTCCTAATGAGACTGGTAAATGAGGCAGGGAAACCCATGTCGGAGAGAACACACTCCAAGAAAGGCCACCTTATCCTACCATATGTTTTTACCATATCCATTTTAAGAGCCATACATCCATTTATACCTTGCTTTTTTTTACATATAGTAGAAATGCTCAAAAGCAATGAGGGCATTGTCTTTAATTTGCCTATTATGCACAAAAACACATTGTGTTTCATCAATAATGTCAGGCAAGAAAGGTTTCAGCCTATTAGCAATAACCTGAGTGATAATTTTAAAAAGAACATTGCCAGGCTTATCGGTCGATAGTCACTAGCATGCATGGGTATTTTGCATTTGGGGACTAGGATAATCAAATTTTTGTTAATGATAGTAAAGTCACCATGATCATTCAAAATGGAAAGAGCTAATTTTGTGACATCTGCACCTACCACATCCCAATATTGCTGAAAGAACAAAGTTGAAGTACCATCCATCCGGGAGTCTTAGTTGGGTGCATTTGGAAGAATGCTTCCTTGACCACCTTTTTTGTAAATTGTATGGCTAAACCATCTGCTCGTGCCCTACCTTGAGCCAGACAATCAATGATAAAACATATTTGTTGTCCATGCAATGTTCTTCACACAATTCATCTTAGCATTGTGCTTCTTTGTCTCCATCAAGAAGACAACATCAAAAACTTAATGTTCTAAGAGCTTGTGCAAAGCTCTAACTGCCTGTGGGTTCCCAAGCCATGGAAGTTCTAGGCTTCTAGCTAAGTAGCCTCATGGTGACTGGCAGGGCTATTCAGCTGCCTCTGCCAATACTGATGACAAATTCTTCTTGTATGGACTATCTTCATAAGGCCCTGTCTCCATGATTTTCGAATCCCTCCTTTACTCCTCTTGCCACCATAGTTCCTTATTGGTTCATACTGCTCATAGCTAGCATGTTCTATTCTCTTCCAAACCTTAAGACTCATCTTTTATGGTGGTGTCATAATTGGGGACATATCCCCATTGGGACCTTTTTTTCCTCTTGACTGTCAACTTTAGGCTACCTTCCCTTATGTCATCTAAGGTTATATATTGATTTCTTTTGAACTTGGTGACATCCCCACCTGTATTGGAACTGACATGGGCGATGGCCCGCCTTGTTGTTTGTCTTATTTATTTCTCATTATTTCCTCCTTATCTTGAGTCAAGTTGGTGGCCCCTTTATCATTTTCTCCTTCCTTGATTGTGATGGTGAACCCAGTCAAAGCAAATGTCAGGTCATCTACAATGTTGATGCATGTTATTGTACCCTTTTCCACACTCTTTTGTTGCTCCTTTAGAAATAATTGATTCTTTAAACCCCTAAACGACACTTCCTTTTTGCAGCTAGACACCACATTGTTTCTTAGTGAACTTGCTCCCAGCCATGGGCTGAAAGCCATATTCTCGCCATACTCCTCTATGCCAGTTCCTTCAAACTCTTCACAATCTCTTATAACATGGGCAAGGCTCCCACACGTATAGAAAAAGTTACTAAGCCATTCATACTTGAAGAAAATTTTAAAGGTAGGGCATTGATCCCCAAACTTCATCACTATGCCCCTCTTCAATGGTTTAAACACATCGATGTAACTCCTAATTGTCATCGCTTTCCCAAACTTTTCTCACCCCCTTCATCCCATGTTATGAAACCCCCTAGGAGTCCTCGATAATCTTCACAATCTTCTTCGAGCGGAATCCCACAAGCAAATCGTAAACTTTGGACCCAAAAGGGGCATATAGACATATATACCTCCTCTGGTTTCTGTCGTTTTGCATTTTCGCCAACACCACTAGACATCTATCAATGTTCCACAAACTAGACTGCATGATCCTCTCCATATCCTTCTTCTCCATGAACCAAAAGGTGAAGAGGTTCTGTGCTACATCTCTTATGTCCACCCCCTATTTCACGTTCCAAACTTTCGCCATGGTTGATTTGGAAGCTCATGGGTTTACACCTTCGTCTATTGCTTCCTCACCCTTAAACACCGTATTCTTCCAACCCTCCATGTTCAAAAAGTAACACCAAAGAATAGGGAAAACTAGGTATTCGACCTGAGAAACACGAAGAAGAAAACTTCTGTGGGAAAAACACTAGCCTCATCTCAGTAGAACCTAGCATAACAAAAGCAGGGTGGACCCATCACTACCTAAGTTTTGATGCGTTTCATTAATAATACTAGTATTATTTAGAGTTAATTAATTTGATGAATATTAATTTATCAAAGTTCAACTGTATTTAATTACCATGCGTTCTTATTAAAAAAAGGAAACATCATCCCATAGATCGTACATCTTTATTTCATTCCAATCCTTCTGCCTATCACAACCAAAATGCTCAAGAAAATATTTGAAACTTGATCTTGGAGGAAGCAATTTGTCTACTCATGTGTGGTCTGTTGACAAAAATGAATATATATTGGAAATAACCCAAATCCCATATCGGCTAGAGATAGTGCTAAGTCAAAGTATATAAATGGAGAACAATCCTCACTCTATGAGCTAGCTTTTGGAGTTGAGTTAGGTCTAAATCCACATTCTAAGATGCTATCAGAGTCTATTCTAGATCCATTAATGGAACACTGTCATCCACTATATTATCCACATACTAAGCCCAAAAGTGTTGGGCGTGAGAGGGTATATTAGGAATAACCCAAGTCCCACATCGGTTAGAGATAGTGTTAAGTCAGAGTATATAAGTGAAGAACAACCCTCATCCTATGAACTAACTTTTGGAATTGAGTTAGATTCAAATACACATTCTAAGAATATATTAGATTAAACATGTATACGTAATACGTTGATGATAGTGAGTGCCAATTTCATCAAATGAACAAACCATCAGGGATTACCTATCTTTGTTTACTAATGCTTTTCTTCCACGCATTAAAAGACGAAATGCTTGCTAAGAAGGTCGTCGGGGTGTATTTGTCGTGGTTGGCGAAGACTTAAAAAGGTTTCAATCAAGACTCATTTTGTACTTATTTAATCCTTTATTTACTATATATCGTCATTGCAATATTGACTGAATATTGTGCTATCTACATGAAAAAATTTATTTTAACTTTAAAAATTGGACTCAAAATCTTTGTTGGTATGCTTTGATTCTGTTTCTGCAATGGTTTCTCTTGCCAAGGAATTTTATTCGCCTAATACCCAGCCACTTTATGTAACTTTCATTTCTTTTCTTTTTTTATTTGCATATACGACCAATCAGTGTAGCTTGATGGACGATGATGCTTTGATATATGGAGGTTAATTAATTATTGTTAAGTCCACATTGCTTTTTATATTCTTCAAGTTTTCAGCTTGTTGGATGTTACGACCTAGCTACCCCTTCCATTTCTCAAATATGGACAGAAACTTGTGTTTGGTGGCTCTGGCGAATATTTCTTCATTTTCTCATTATATGATAGAAATGGGAAAGCGTTTTCTATTTATAGTTTCTGTTTTACTTTTTGAAAATAACTTTTATTTTCAGATTTTAAAACTTATAAAATATCTTTAGTTTTTTACTTCTTATTCTCTATTTTTAATATGAAGAAACAAAAATATTAAAAATGTGTTTGGTTTAACCAATTTTTGATGAAAAAAACTTAAAAAAGTAATGTTAAGTATATAATTTAAAATAATAAAAAGATATAATTAGCTTTATTAACAAATAAATTTAAATAAAAATTTATTATATATGCTTAATAATATTAAATTCAATTTATTATTTATTTATTTATAAAAATATATACAAAATATCGTTATATATTAATTGAAACCATCATAAAAAAATTAATAAGTATAAACTAACTAACTATCTTAAAGATTTCTTTAAGCATTTACTTACTTAAAGTATGAATATGTTGTTCAGTGAATTTTTTGTGATTCATAATTTTTATATAAAAGAATACTAACAAGGACCCAAATGCCAAGTATAATATAGCATAAAAAGTCTCCAATGTATGCAAGAGACTTAGCACACAGAGAGACCAAATTTATTCTTCAAACCTGCGAGTATGTGTCGACAGTGGACTGACCAGAAAAAAGCAAGTTTTATCAAATAAAGAGAAGAAATGAACTTAAGGAGAAAGAAGCCGCGAGAAAGGAGAAAGAAGCCGCGAGAAAGAACAAGGAAGAAAGTGTTATATTAAAATTTCATTAGGCCATCGTATTTTCAAGGCTTAATTGTAAATTTTTAACTAATTTTTTAATTTTTAGCAAATTTTATCCGTAACTTTTTAATTTAACATATTTTATTCTCGACTTTTAAAAAATTTACAAATTTTATCATCTGTCATTTATCTATTAATAATAAACGCAAAAGTAAGAGGTAAAAATTATCAAAAAAAAATTAGGAATAAAATTTTTCAAAAATTTTCAAAAAATAAATAAAATTGAGAATAAAAAGCATAATTATTCTAGGAATAAATAATAGAGTAAAATATATAAGTTTCTTAAAAATTGGGGATGAAATGTATAAAATTAATTTATTGAGAGTAAAATTAAAAAGTTAGGAGTAAAAAGTACTACAATTAAGCTATTTTCAGTCAAGGACATTTTCAATTAGTGTTAAAAAACACTGAAAATAACTTCCTTTTTTTTAATCCTGAGTTGATTTTGGAAATGTGTTAAAAAAGAAAAGGTTTTCCAAAAATTAATAAATTAAAATATATTTTATTATCAATTCTATTTTTATAAAAATAAAATAGAAAATACTTAAATGGGACCTAAATTTTGTTCATACAAAAGGACCAAGCCCAAGCTAGTTAAAATCGGAAGTGCTCTAATTAATTAAGAATTTAAGACCTGCTTAATCCCTAAATGAAAGATGATGAAGATGTCTAATTATCTAAATCCTATGGGTTGTAAGAATGATGGTGCAATAATGGAGTTTTATTAGTGGGTGAGATTGTAGCCTATCAAACATTTATTAGGGATTTGTTTATCGATCTACTCAATGTATTAGATGGTCTTGTGTATCTGTATTTCATTTTGGATCATACTAATTAGTATCTTTAGGGTATTAATTAAAAAATTTAAAAATATATTTATTGTGTAAATCTTTAAAAAGAATAAAAAGATAATATGCAACATAATTTTTTATCTTTTAATAAAAATATTTCTACTTTTAATAAGTTCTTTAACCAATATTTTCATGACACTAGTTAATATTATCTTTCATTTTTACCAAGGTTCGGCAAGGAATTCCCTCGCTGTTGGGATCAACAATACTTAAAGCTCGATTCAATTCAACTTTTCAAAAAATATTTATAGAAAGAGAAAACAAATATATTCTTTCAAAATTTAAAATTGTACTCTTTTTTGGTCGTATATCAACAAAGTCACGAGTTTTTTTTATCATCTTCTCACTGTAAAGCTTAAAGATGAAGAGTTGTGCACCTTTCCAATTATATACAGACCGAGTCATGATTTTTTTAGTTTCTTTATGCTATCACGGTTGAAATTGAGGGGTTATTTACCCTTTCGATCGTATATTGACCCTTCGTTTAGGTGTCAATTGAGTTCGCCAAAGCAGCAGTGATCACAACTCTGATCTTATCACAAGGTCACGCCAACATTTATGATTTAACTACTTGGAATGTGTATCCAAAAATATTGGGCAGCAACTACTTGATAAACAACCCCAAGAATATCGGGGGTGTATTCCACCACACCAAAGGATAATATAACCTAGCATCTAACCTAGGAAGCATTAGAATATTACACACATACATTTGAATCTGGCTATATCTTCTAATCCTAGGCATGATCTATACCTAAACAAAAATCAATTTACATACTCAATTTTTAGAGAAGTTGCGTGATAAAACTATAATAAATTAAAATTTCACTGTCTTATTTTCTTTGTTATAAATGTTTGTTCAGAAAATTATAAATCAGAACTTTAATCTTGACCAACCTAACCAAGCTCAAGTCATATTTTAAGATAAATTTAAATATACTTTTGATCTCCAATAAAATTTTGATTTTTGTATTTATTTTCTAATAAATTTGTTTTATATTGAGTTTCTAATAAAATAATTATTTTTTAGTTCATCATAAATTGATAAATTTTGTGTTTATTATGATAAATTATTCTCATTTGTTATTTATAGGATTAAAATAAAATTCGTTAATTTATTAGGAAGCATAGATTAAAACAAAATATCAAAAATCAAAAATAAAATTGTTATTTTATTAGAGACTTATCATAAAACAAAAAATTATTAAAAATTAAATACAAAATTAAATATTTATTAAAGATAAAAAAATATATTTAAATTTTTAAGATATTATCATAACGCACAGCAATGGTGGCCAAGCTATGGGCAAATTTTCAGAAGACTGAGCTTACTCGAAGAGGGTAGCCCTCATGCTGAGGTTAATTAAGTGAAGGAACTTTATTTAGTCGTTACTTTATCTCTGAAAGGATAGTAAGAATAGAGGACACAATCAATTTGATAATGGTTTGAAATTCAGATTTAGGCATGGCAACGGGGGTGGTCGGGGCTGGTTTTCGTTTATACCACCCCCGCCTCCGCCCCCGAAAACCAACAAAGACCAGAAATTTGTCCCCATCCCCGCCCCGCCCCACCCCCGTGAAAATCAAACTGTCACTTTCACCTGTCAAATCATCATCATCATCTTCACCACGCTGGTGACGATGGACACGATGGCGGAAACGACCGCAAACCCGAAGAAACTAATGAGCAACGAGCAAGCTGAAGAGGTAAGACAGGGAGATGGCGTAGAAGGCGGCAATGTCGAAAAGGCCGCCTAATCTAACCGCAGAGAGAACCTCAACGTTCTCGTCAGTAAGGAAGGAGAAAAAGGGAGCCATCATAAGAGAGAGGAGCTTGTTGTAGAAGATGAAGCCCCATGTGTTAAGGGCTTAAGGTCGAGGCTCGTGACCATGTGCTTGAGCCTTGATGTAGACCATCTCGGTGGTGATGGTGATGAGGTAGGCGAAGGCCCAGGAGTAGGCGGTGAGGGTGAAGTCGTAGTTGCTGAGGAGGTACTTGTTCAAGAGCATATATTTTGATAAATGGATGAGAAAGGGAAAGCGCGTATGCGAACAGGAACAAGGACCTCGACTCTATCTTTTTCATTTCTCTTGGCTTTCTTTTATTTGTTTTTAACAGGTGAAGGAAAATAAATATTAAACGGGGTAGGTGATGTTATGGAAAATAATGAGAAAATACTTTGGGGTGGGGCAGGTGCAGGGGCGGGGGTGGGGCGGATACCACCATTACCAAAACCGTCCCGCCCCCAAATTTAACAAGCGGGGAAAAATCAAAACGGCACCTGAAACCAATCAATTTGATTTTTCTCTATCAAAATCGGGACGGGTGCAACCCCCGTTGTCATGCCTATTTAGATTAGCCGGTGGTCCAGAAGTTTGTATTAAATAGTGACAAATAAACTATCAGTATCAAATCATAACTTAAAAAATTTATAAGTGAGAAATATGGAAAATAAGGTTTGCTCCAAAGCTTTGCCACCCAAAGAGGGAAGTCAACATTAAATATTGGAAAATTGAATGAAATGTAAGTTTTAACAACTCTCATGTGCTGTGATCGTTCAGTCATTAAGTGGGCTGCTTTGACCTATAAGCACAATTAGCCGCCGTTTAACGCCCTTTCTCCTACAATACAATTAGCAATGAGCACTTGTCTGTATTAAAATTCATATTAATTTTTTTAAGGGAATATTATGAGTTGTTCTTTTGTATAAGTTTGTCATATTATGTTTTGTTAAGGAATAATGTTTTTGTTATTAAGTTGTACTCATTATTATACAATACTGTTACATTAAATAAATAGAAAAAACCATTAAAATGAGTTTTAATTAAAGTAATTAATTAATAAAAAAATGTACATTCAATTTAATTTAAATAATCAATAAACACCTTAATTCAATAATAGATATGTCATATGTGCATTAACATTTGTTTGTTTTAATGGATTAATTATTTTTTTTAATTTAAATATGCTTTTAATTAGTTTTCGTAATATATCAAAGTACTTTTTTGAGAACAAAACAAAAAATTAGGTATATTTCAAGAAACTAAAAATATATCATCGAGACAATTTAAACTAATTTTTAAGTTAAATATGATTTTGGTTCCTATAATATATCTTTTTTTATT
>PYAF01006020.1:385353-406853 GCA_007407185.1 Glycine tomentella | reverse complement strand
ATAATAAGGTAAAATATAAAAAAGAGAAATTATACAAAGTTCATTTTAAAAGAAGTTTACAAATGACAAAAATAAAAAAGAATATATTATAAGCAAAACTATAATATATTTAAGTCTAATTTTTAAAAGATACATCATATTAAGTACTCCTTCCATCTAGAATATAAGTAAAATAAAAAATGTTAGAATGTTAATTCAAATATAAAAAAAATTAATTTATTGTATTTTATTTAGAGACATTGTTTCTAAAATATTTTTTATTTAGTTGAAATTTTATTTGTAATGTTTCTTTTTTGTTTTTTATATCGAAATCCAAGAAGAAGAACAAATTATTAAATGAGATTGATACAATTAAATGATGATGTTAATGTTAACTAACTTTTTAATTAGCACAAGTTAAAAAAACTTCTTATATTCAATACCAGAGGATTAACCCATTCTTAGTTTCGTAATTAATAAAAGAACATTTTAATATAACTCGTGGACAGGTGCGTTATTAACTTGTTATTATCACCTAGATTCTATGAGAGGATCCCAATTGATGGACAGTGAGACTTAAATGCTCGATCTATTGTTTCTGGTTGGACTCACATGATATATATATGTACGCCTGCTAATATCAGACATGAAGAAAACTATAAAAGAAAGCAGCCAGATTTGATACTTTGGTTGCTAAAGCCGAGCAAGTCATGGCTAAAATGTCAAAACACCTTTCCAACTTTCTACAATGATCATTTGCTACGGTTTTCAGACCAACTTAATTTGCGATAGACACAATTCCTTCACTACTATTTATGGAAGAAACTGGTCACAAACTTTTTGCCTTACATTTAGACAAATCATATTCCATTTGGATTATTCTAACTCTTCAGTGGATAAGGATAATTTTTATAACCAAAAATCGAAAATAAATATCCAAAATATACAATAATTCATGAACAACACTCATATATGATGTTCAATTAAGTGAATTAGACAGTAGATAAGGCTATAAATGTAACAGAAATTCAAAGCAAAAGTGTAGTGTAATTTATAATTAAGCAACTATATGAAGTTACAAGCAATTCGAACAAAACAAAAAACAACAAAAATAGGAGAAAAATTCTAAGCTATAAGGTGAACTCCTTAGGGTTTTGTTTGATATTGTTTTTATTAGCTATAGCGGTAAAATTTATAGCAAAACCCTCATTTAAGGAGCTGTTATTGCGTTTGCATTGCAAAGTAACTAGATTCCTCGAAAGTAACATCTCGAGGCATTATTATTCTTTGTTGACAAACTTCATGGTCAGAAACCAACAAAGGCGAGTAAACCAAAGAGTTTATGTCTCCCCAACTAGTGCTTTCTGTTGAAGTAGTGTTTGTGCTACCATTTGTTGCCACGTCCATGGTTTCCAATCCATAGAAAACTCGCATTGTTCCATCTATTTGTTGCTGGTTCACACAGGGAAAATCACTGGAAAAATCCCCAAACCCTTGAAATACGTTTGATGTGTGACACGTGTCCGTGCTTATCATATTCATTAATGTGGAGGGGTGTAAATCATGTAACTGGTTTTGTGTTAAGGTAATGTCACGTGATGAGTGTTGTGAATTCATGGTGGTGGTAGTGACTATGTTGTTTGGGAAGTGTTTGATGGAGGATGATGTTTGATTATTGTTGTTGAGATTGGAGTATTGGATGGAAGCATTATTTGCCACATGAATGGGCCAAGAATGTTGTTCAGGCCAATAAGGAGTTCGGGTAGTAACTCCAACAGGTAACATCAAATCTTCACTCTCTCTCTTGATCTGTTGCTTTTGGTTAAAAACTTTGCGAGCTTGAGCTTGTTGCTTCAGCTTTCTTTGATTCCCTAGTAGCTTTTTCTTTAGCTTAGTGTTCCAATAGTTCTTTATGTCATTATCCGTGCGCCCTGGTAATTGCGCTGCTATAATGGACCACCTGCATATATTAAAAAGCATCAATCATATTATTTTTATCATTCATGTTCAACTTGTGTTCACCGATCACCCCGATAAGGTTCGAGCTTGTGATCTCATGCATATTACTTCAACTTTCCGTCACTAGGCCGACCCTAGTAAGTTATCAGTCATGTTCAACTAATAGCTTAATCATGAAATTGTTAGTTTATGATATGATATTAATTAAATTAAGTCTATGTTATTAATTAAGTGATCTAAAGTTTGATCCTTAATTCTTGTAATAGAATGTTGAATTTTAGCATAATAAGAGAGGGAGAGGATTTAGTATTATTATATGCTATTTGGTGATGAATAACGAATTTTATATATACCTGCTTCCAATGGTAACATAGAGGCTGCAAATTATGTTGTCTTCTTCTTCTGAGAAATCTCCGTGTTTGATGTTTGGACGAAGATAATTCAGCCACCTCAGACGACAGCTTTTCCCACACCTCTTGAGGCCTACACCATGCAACAAAAGAGAAATCAACACTCCAACATATAAAGAATTTTGGGTTCTAAAACAAGATAGGAAAATTAAGAACCAAATAGATTAATTACTAAAATTACAAAAAAAAAAAAAAATTGTAGATATATTTTATATTGATGTGCATGGTGGTTGATGAATTAATATAGATATATACCTATTTTATGAGGCAACGCTATCCAGTTGCCACCAGTGCCATGCTCTTCAATATAAGATTTGAGTTTGGTGTCTTCTTCAGGTGACCATGGACCTCTCTTAACATTAGCTTTGTCACAGCAAGGAGCTCTTCCCATGTTTGTTATGCTTCTCTCTCTCTCTCTCTCTCTCTCTCTCTCTCTCTCTCTCTCTGTTAATTGATTCAAGTGAAATGTTTATTGTAACTTGATGAGATTGATGAAAATAATTACGATTATATAAAGGAGGAGGGGAGAGATAAGGAGAGAGTAATTGCCTCGAGCAAGAAAGACAGAAAAGAAAACTTAGGACTTTTGGTAAAGGAATTCAATTTCTTTTCCTCATTTTATGTATGTAGATTTTTTAATAACATGAGTTAGTTTAATTGGAATAAATATAAATTAAAAATCTCAACGATGATAATTTTTAATGAATATGAAAAGGGTACTAGGGGTGAACCCTTGTCGACAAGTGTCAGCTAAAATGGCTGATAATATTTTATTTAAAGGCATCGTTGAAGTGAAGAAAAAGAGAGCCAAAGACTTGAGTCCTTGAAAATATGAATAAAAAATTGAAACAGTATAAGATAATGGAAGAATTAGAAACGAAGACTGGTATTTTTACCATTGTCTTTCTTAATTTGTATAGAATCTATTTTATTTAGAAAATTCGTTTTTGTACAATTTTCTTATAAAAATAATTATACGAAAAAAAAGAGAGAATATATAAGATAAACTGATTGATAAAAAAAAAATATTGTAAAGGAATTCATTATATAAATAATATGACTCGTTTATTTATACTCTCCATTCACCTATATGTTTCTTGGTCGCTCTTATATTATTATTTTAGAAAATTAGCTAGCGGGGGTATCGCATTATTAATTGTCGTGAATGAATGGACTATGATGATGATCGTAATTCGTAAACATCATGTATTGTACGTGTAATTGTTGCCTGTGGGACCAAGGGTACGTAGAACGTTACAGTGTTCAAACCTCTTTTGGTTCTTTATATATATATATATATATATATATATATATACACACACATATATAATGCCTAGATATAAAGGAGCGACCCGGTGGAAGAACAACGTAGATATGTCATATGCCCAGTGAACAACCCCACTATAAAAAACAAGCTAATAAATTAAAGTGATTATCAAATTATCTTTTTGCTTCAATATATAAGTTTGGATTCCAAGTGTTATCAAAGGAGAAACGACGAAAGAGTAATTATTATTTATTATAGAGAATGAAACAGCTATGAAATTTAGATTGATAATTACAGATGTAGCAAGCAAATCATTAAATATTATATAATTATAATTATATTATATATCAGCGCATATTTTCGCTATGGTTGGTGACCTAATGTCCACTAGCTAGTAATTACAGTATGGTTTCGGCATGCATGCTCCCCAACTTGGAAACATGGGTTTGGATTTTTGTATCAGAAAAAAAATATATAGTTCAAGAACTTTTTTTATTTTAAGCAGGGTATGTTTTAGTAGATAAGCTAGGATTGGACTTAAAACTAATAACTATAAACAAAATTTAACAACTTTTTAGTTTAATTATGTGTAAATTATTTTTTAAAAAATTGATTGGATAATATTAATGGTTAGTTTGTTAAAATAGTTGTTGTTAGTGAAAAGATTCAAACATATCACTTTTCCTCTCTTTTCCTTCCAGGTTTTTCTTTCACCACCAAATTAACCTTTTATATATATATATATATATATATATATATATATGTATATATATATATAATTTTATCATAATCTAAATTATTAATTTTTTAATCAATAATTATAACTTCATCTTTATCTTTTAAACTACATAATTCATATCTTTTTTTTATGCTTAAGAAAAGGAAACAACAGCTAAGCCATTGGAAAGGAAATGCCTAAAGCATAATGAAAACCAAGAGATCTAAGAAAAGATGGACAAGCTTCCCAAGTTATGAAAGCATCTGTTGCAGACGAGCCTCGACGAGCTAACGAATTCGCGCAGATATTACCTTCCCTATACACATGATGGAAGGAGAGTTGCCATTGCCTATCTTTGAAAGACCGAATAAGATTAATGATAGCTGCCATAGCCCATAGGATGAAAGCCAACATTATCCTGAGTAATCAGATTTAAAGCATTAAGGGAGTTTGATTCACACTATGCTTCTATATCCCATATTCCAAGCCAATTCTATTCCCTTAAGAATAGCATGGAGCTCTGCACTGACATTTGTAGTGTAACCACAATAACCAAAGAATCTAACGAGCCAAGAACCCATACTGTCACAAAGAATGCCTCCAAAACTTGAATGTCCCAGATTACATAACGAGTTGCCATCAACATTGAGTTTCACTATGGATGCTGGGGGAGGAGACCAGGTGATGTGTTTAACTTGGCACTGAGGAGGATCTATCTTTAAGGTTGAGCAAATGGAATTATGAAGAATCCATGTCTGGTTTATAATGAACCAGTTTGGGCGAACCTTGTCTTCAAAAACTGAGTCATTACGAGCCTTCCACAGCTGCCAAGATGCACAGGCAAATAGAAGACCAGAGAGATGAAACTGTGAATGAAGCCACTGTTGCACATCCATGATAGGAAGTCATAGTTGTTTTCCAGCTTGAGCTGTCTCCAAACCATGGTAGCTTGATGACACTCATGCAGCACATGAAGAATATCTTCCTCCAGAACGCCACACCTACAACAAGAAGAATCAAAGAAAAAATGTGGCCTGACGCGAAAAGAGTAAGTTGGGAGATTGCCATGAAAGGCAATCCCGAAAAAGTGTTTCATATTTTCTGGTAGATGGCTCTTCCAAATCCAGTTCCAACTTTTTGTGTTTGCGGTTTGAAAGTTAGGTTCCTTAGAAATCCACCTATAAGAAGAATGAGTGTTGTAAGCACCGTCAGTAGTGGGCCCCAAATGAAGGTATCAAGAATGTCATCATGTAAGATAATGTTCATCAGCAAGGCTTTAACATCCGTTGGGATATTAGTATATAACTGATCCCACTGCCAACTTCCATTTACTAGGATGTTAGTGATAAGCTCGTCTAAATCAGATATACGCAAATAGTCTATCATACCACAAATAGGTCCATCCTCCAAAAAGAAATCATAAAACAGAGAAACATCACCTCTTCTAACACAAATTTTAGGAGCATCTTTATCGATAGATCTCAAATTGGGATCTTATACTACTTTTTGGTGGATTCCATAATATCACATAGGATTGAAGATCCTTTCCATTTTTTTTTATTGGTAGATCTCATTTTAAATTTTAGGGAGAGAGAAAAAAATTCTTTTTTGAACACTGTGCAGATCTTCAGGATTTTTCTACAAGAATCCATTCTCCATGTTGGAGATTTGTTTACCTCGTTTATTGAGAGATCTAATGAAGACTATATCTTGAACTTAAGATTCTTGTTCAAATTCTAGTACTAAAGATGCTCTAAAGCCTGGTTTACTAATCTCCAAGGCATTGAGAATAGAAGTCCAAGAATAGAAACTGCTAGTGGAATGAGACACTTCCATAATTGTAGATGTCCTAAGATACTTATCAACCAGAAATCGCACCCACAGTTTGTTAGTTTCCTTTATAATTATTGCTCCATAATTTCTTTCCCAATAAGGACACATTAACATCTTTGGTCGGACGAATGGCTAGTCCGCCATTATTTCTTTTCCACCCAACCAACTTGAAAGTAATTTTGTCCGCAATGAAAGCAAAATCATACTTTTTCACTCGTCTTGTAAGAAGAGAAAATCCCAAGTATTTCCCTAGGTTGGTAGTGTGGTTAAATTAAATAATAGAAGTGAATTTATCCAACTTTCTTCTAGGGATATTTTTTTTGAAGCCATATAAACTAACTTAGTAACACTGACTTTCAAGCCAAAAGCTTTGTAGAACAATTGTAGCACCTCTCTAACCAATCACACCTATTTGGAGGAAGCCTTGACAAATAAAAGGCACTCATCTACAAAGAAAATGTGAGAAATAAAGGATCCAGATCTAGAAATATTGACAGGATTGCAAATTTTTCCATGCATAGCAAGAATAAGTGGGAGACATAGGATCCCCTTGTCTGAGACCCCTTTGTAGGGTATAACCATTAAGAATAGAATTATTCCATTTAAGGGCATAGGAAGTAGATGAAGTACAATTCAGAATTAATTGAATAATCTGTTGAGGGAAACCAAATTCTTCCAATGTAATTTTCAAAAAGTCTCAATCAACACGATAATAGGCCTTCTCAAAGTCGGTTATGAAAATAAGATAACTAGATTTACCTTTCTTATTGTGCATATGATGGATAATCTCCTGGGCAATAAGGGCATTATCTGTGGGTCCTTTATTGGGGATAAGGCTGCATTGAAGGCTACCAATAAAAGATCCAAGTGAGGTATGTTCTTGTTGACCAAAACCTTTGTAATAATTTTTAATAAAACATTATAGAGGCTTATTTGTTAGCTATGAAGAAGATGAAGATATGGAATCAAGAAGAATGAAGAATGCAAGTTTTGATGTTTTTCATGCCCACTCAATTGATGGCATTTGTAATTTCTTGCTTAAGCTTGGTTCAAGTAGTTAAAGTCTCATAATCCTCACTTATCTTGATTAATTCATGCATTCATACATACATTTAGT
The DNA here is from genome assembly GCA_007407185.1 of Glycine tomentella. Classification (NCBI taxonomy): domain Eukaryota; kingdom Viridiplantae; phylum Streptophyta; class Magnoliopsida; order Fabales; family Fabaceae; genus Glycine; species Glycine tomentella. Next base: position 399,570 of record PYAF01006020.1, on the reverse strand, counting down.
CTTGTTTACATCATATGGTAATAAGTAATTAGATGTAAAGTCATAACGGCAATTAGATTTTTATAAAAGTTGTATTTCACTATGTGTTTTAATCGATTACATATATGATATAATAGATTAAATGCATGTGAATGGATATGTACATTGCCTTATGAACATTTTATTATATTACCATTGATTAGTAATCGATTAAATGTGCTTGACTCTGAAATAGACGTGCTCTATGATAATTGATTACTTCACGGAATAATCGATTATATGAGTCACTGCATATTTTACAAATGCATTTTCATCTGGTTTAATCGATTACCAGATATTCGTAATCGATTAAATATGCATTGATGAGTTTTTCACATTGTCTATGATAATCGATTATTTGGGAAATTAATCGATTACACTTGTGTATTAGAAAACTCAGGTCTTCCGGAATAATCAATTACATGATGACTTAATCAATTATTTTGTTCTGACATTTTTTCATATTCCTGATGAACACTTTAATCGATTATCTGATTAAAATAATCAATTACACCAGTTAAAATAATCGATTACAGTTAGTTATGTCTATTTTTTTTATAAATAGAACAACTTGCACTAAGTTTAGAAGTGAAATATTTTGTGAAGTTTTCGTATAAGCCTTGAGAAAATCACTTTCTAGAGTTTTTAAAACTCAAAGGCAAGAGGGAGATTAGAAATCAAAAGATGCTAAGAGTCATGGAGTTTTACATGATATGTTAGTCATTGTCTAGATGATGTGAAGTTTTGTTCAAGCTTATTGATTAAAGAAGTCATCAAGAAAGATCAATTGCATACATTTTCAGTTTGGTTAGATCATTCATTTCATTGAATTTACTGAGGAATAAAAGGTGATATCTTTCTTGAACTATAAGCTTAGTTATTTTTGGTTGATATTTGTGTTGTATTTGTATTGAATGTTCTTACAACAAATTGTAATCTTTAAAGATTTTTTTAGAAAGGTTTCTAGAGGGAAGAACAGAGAGAGGATCTCTGGTTCTTGATCTTTTGAAAAGTATATAGGTTTAGATTTTGAATTTTATCTATGGAGGGTAAAAGAGATCATTGTAAGCTTGTAAAGATATTATATTTATTATAGTTGTAAGGACTCTTATTCCTGGCATCAGGATTCTTCCATAGAAAACCTGATTTTTGGTGTGGCGCGAGTCGCGCCAGGGTTGGTGCTGATAGCGCCAGACCCATTGGCTGTGGCGCTGATGGCGCCAGGAAGGCGCTGGTGGCGCCAGATGTTCGGCCAGATCACGTTTTCAGCGTGGCTATGGCACTGAACGCGTGGATTGGTTGAGAGGTTGGCGCAGGTAGCGCCAAGGGCCGCGCGGGTCGCGCCAGAAGTGCCCTAGAAAATCCAATTCCTCTGGTTTTTCACGCGGTCAGCGCCAGGAGCAGCGTTGACAGCGCCAATTGGTCGAGGGAATTGGCGCGGATGGCGCCACAGGTTCGAGAAGTTGACGCTGTTGGCGTGGGGATGGCGTTGTTAGCGCCGGATCACCGACATTGTGGCACGGATCGCGCCAGAGGTGGCGCAAGTCGTGCCAGACCTCGGGCAGGCCTAGTATAAAGGGCCAAAAACGTGAAAAACTGAGGGAGAAAACAATTTTCTTCCTCCCTCAACTCCAAACCACCATTGTTAACCTCCCCAAGCTTCCCAGGACCTCTTTGCTTGATCTAAACACCTCCCTATGACCGTTAAAGTTGAGAGAAACCTTTGAAAGCTATAATCCTTCATTTGCTTTCTTGAAAACCCCTTGTGAGTAAGAATTGGATTCTCAAGAAAAACTCAGAGAACTTGAGAGTGGCGAGGACCCACGGCTTGGAAAGGACAACAGAGCTTGAGGAAGTTGTCCTGAAGTCTTTTTGGTCGCAACTGAGGCCGTGATTGTGAGATTGTTGGTGGCGGGAGCCACAGAGCAGGGACCGGATCACAGATTGAGATCTTGCCAGGTAAGTTCAGTGTCCCTGGGGATGAATTCCCATTTTGGTTGCACACCACACTCCTGGGGAGTGTTGGTCATGATTCATGATGCATGCATTGGTTGTTGCATTGCTTATATTGATATTGTGTGCATCTGTATTGGATGAATGTATGCTGTGATTGGGATATCTCTGTTGGCCAATAGATGAATACAGGCATTGAGGAGCTCTGCCATATATTCAGGCGTTGAGGAGCTCCGTCAGGCATTGAGGAGCTCTGCCATATATATTGATGTGATACTGACGTTGAGGAGCTTCGCCAGGCATTAAGGAGCTCTGCCATCTGTATGATCATGATATGATGAGGGCCAGAGGGCCAGGCCAGTGGGCCATGTTTGATATGTTTGCCTGATGTGTGTATTGTGAATCTGTGGGCCAGGGTGGGGATGATCTCCCACAGACCCTGAGCTTACCGAGATATGTTATCTCACCCCGTGTGGGGTTTCTATGATTTCAGGTGACCCTTCTGGAAGAGAAGATCAGTCTCAGGGCAGGAGGCCCGGTAGAGACTAGGCTGCTTGACTGAGGAGCAGCAGGAAGAGCTTGGAGGCTCTGTTTTATTTTGAGTCTGTTATGTACCCTTGAGAAGGGTTATATAGTTCTGTATACCCTCAAGGAGGGCTGTTATTCTTTTGTATCACCACAATGTGGTGTGGTCTGTGATATATATGTTGTACAAAACTATTTATGATATATATGAGACTTACCTCCTGAGTATATATATGTCGTATATTTGATGATCTGCCTTATTGTTGGTTATCTGTCTTTATGATGTATGATATGAGAAACTGGATCAGCAGGGGCGTGATATATGTTTCTGGTGTGTTTGTTGTCTTGATATATTGTTATTCCATACATAATGAATCAAGAAAAGTGATTCTATGCTTCCGCTGAGGTCTTATATTGATATTTAAGCGCTAATATGATATTATTAATGATAAAACGTCGGAGGCCTACGGGGTGTTACAATAGTGGAACTCTGACCAAGGTTTGGTTAGAAGAAAACTAGATGTAGCCTCTGGGGTTGAGAGGTGAACCAATATAAATCTTGTGTGTTTGACTATTTCTGTTTATATTCATAATATTCTTGAAGTATTAATTTTGTTCATATCACAAGATTGGTAACAGCAGAAGAGTGGTTTGATTGATGTAAAGGTATTGGTTAAGGTGAAAGTATTTGTGAAATTGAAGGTGAAGAAAATTGTTTTTCTTAATTGTTTTTATAAAGATACGATCCTTCTTGAAAGTCTTCCTCTGTAACATTTTTTAAAGGAATTTTAAAAACTCTGAGGTAAAACCAATTTACCCCCCTCTTTGTTATTTGCATAAGTGTTCATTATATTTTCAATTGGCATCAAGAGCTGGTTCTTGTAATTTGCTTAAGATCTTTTTAAAATCCTTGACAATGAATACTAATCAAATAACTTTCAAAGAGGGAGCCTCATTGAATAGACCACCTTTATTTGAAGGGAAACATTTCAACTTCTGGAAGATCAGAATGCAAATCTTTATCCAATCAAATGACCTGGGTGCTTGGAATTGTATTGAGAAAGGTCCTTTCATTCCAATCAAGATTGTTGATGGCAAAACAATACCAAAAGAATGGGATGAAATGTCAGAAATAGAAAAGAAAATGGTTCAATATGATTTCAAAGCAAAAAATATGATAACTTCTGTTTTATCTTCCGATGAATTTTTCAGGACTGTTAGGTGCAAAAGTGTCAAAGAAATGTGGGAATTACTTGAAGTAACACGTGAAGGAACTGATAATGTGAGAAGATCAAGGAAGCACACTCTCATTCATGACTATGAAATGTTCAAAATGAGAGATGATGAGAACATCTCACAGCTTCAAACAAGATTTACCCACATTGTGAATCACTTGCTTGGACTAGGAAAAACTTTTGATGTAGAAGAGCTGAACATCAAAATTCTCAAATGTCTAACAAGGGATTGGCAACCTAAAGTCACATCCATTAAAGAATCAAAGGATCTATCAAAGATGTCAATGGAAGTTATGTTTGGTAAGCTTTTAGAATATGAGCTTGAAGTATCTCAACTAACTAATGGTGAAGATGCAGATAAAAAGCATAAGAGCATTGCATTAAAAGCTGCACCTTCAAAGATAGAAAAAGATGATAGTTCAAGTGAAGATGATGATGATGAGAATATGAATCTCATTGTAAGAAAGTTTTCCAAGTTTCTAAGGAAGAATAAGGGCAGAAAGCAACCATTTCAAAAGAAAAGAAATGACAACACCAACAAGAACAACAACTCCTCCTCAATCGCTTGCTTTGAATGTGGAAAGCAAGGTCATATAAAGTCAGATTGTCCCTCATTATCAAAGAAGCCACAAGTTGAGAAGAGATCTAGAAGAGAAGGAAAGCCTAGAAAGGCTTACATTGCTTGGGAGAATAATGAATCAACAAGTTCTGAATCCTCTTCAGAAAAAGAAGTTGAAACTCACCTATGCCTTACATCTACCATTAATGAAGAAGATGAATCATCAAGTACAAAATCAGAGGTAAATTCTGAATTTGAGAATGTAGTTGATGCATTTCATGAGATGCATTTAGAAGCTCAAAAGCTAGCAAAAGCAAACAACAAGCTTAAGAGTGATCTAAGATGACATGTATCCAAGCTTGCTGAATTGCAAGAAGAGCTTTGTAAATTGAAAGAAGATCATGATAAGCTTCTCTCAAGTTACAAAGAGAAAGAAAGTACATGTTTCTTAGCCAACTCTAAGGTTGATGAATATAATAAATTGCAAAAAGAATTTGATGATTATAAGCTGAGTAAAGGAAAAGAAAACATGTGCTTACAAACTGAAAATAGCTATTTGGTTGATTTGCTAAGAAAATATTACAAAGGCAAATGCAACTTAGATGAGTTACTAAGTGTGCAAAAATTTACTGGTGATACTTATGGTTTGGGATATAAACATGGAGCTAGAACCCAAAATAAGCTTGTGTTTGTACCACCAAAACATAAATATCATATGCAACATAATCAATCAAATACCTACAAAAGATTTACTCAAGCTAGAACATCAAAATCTCTTACTTGCAATTATTGTATGCTTAAAGGTCACACATCATACAAGTGCTTTGCTAGAAGATTTTATGTTCCTAATGGTAAATGTATTTGGGTTGAGAAAAGAAAGAAAGCAACTAATCCCTTTGGACCCAACGTAAATTGGGGACCCTATTTCTCTTTTTAATTTGATTTGTGCAGATGTGTTTTAGAGCAAAATCTTCAATTTGGTACCTATATAGTGGATGCTCTAGACACATGACAGGAGACATATTCATGCTAACAGATGTTGTACTTGAAGAAAGAGGATATGTTACATATGGGGACAATAATAAAGGCAAAATAATTGGGCAAGAGAATATTGGAGATAGCTTATCTACAAAAATCAAGGATGTGCTTTATGTTGATCGAAGGGCTGAAATACAATTTACTTAGTATTAGTCAATTGTGTGATAAAGGTTTTAAAGTCACCTTCAACAATGAGACTTGCTTGATACATGATGGTAAAAATGGCAGAGTGGCACACATTGGTAAGAGAAAGGGTAATATCTATGTCTTGTCTATTGACCATGCATTCATACATAAAACTGATTGCTTGATGAGTAAAACCAAGCATAATAAATATGTTGTTTGGTTTAACGAGTCTTGTAAGTTGATATTTGTCATTAATGGATGTTTTAATCCTATAAAATCAAGTTTTGCATATAATCGGAGTTTAAACCTCATAAATTATATAAATGTTAAAATATGTTTTTTGTCCCAGTAAAATATCAAAAATTCACTTTTAAATGTTGCAAAAAAATTTGTCTATTTTCATCCTCAAAAAATTATGTGTCATTTTTGGCTTAAAGCTAGATGTGGACGAATCCAAATTTACATAATTTTTTTTAATTTAAATTTTAAAATACAATTTCTGAGGGTTAAAAACCATCACATTTATGAAAAACATTAACATAAAAAGCAAGAATACAATTTGTGTTGAAGAAAATAAATACAAGAATCAACCACCATCATCGTCGCACATAAACCAAACGGTCACCACCTCTAACCCCAAAATTTGAAATTCCCAAACCCCAAATCTAAAATCCCTAACCCCCAAATCAACTATAAACAATTTAGTAAAACAAATTCGCAATTAACAACAGAACATTCAAACCCTCAAAATCAAGCTCAAGAAATTGCAAAACGCAATCGTAAGGAGTCTTGAGCCGCCATCGTGTTTGCATTCAAAGAGAACATTGTCGCCACACTCCTCTGTTTGCCGCAATCGAGTAATAGCGGCGTCAATGATTCACTGTTCTTTGAAGTTGTAATTCCAGGTATCACTGGCGGTATCGAAGTTCAACGGCGACAACGCGTTCCGGATCTATTTTGAAGAAGGTGTTGTCGCGAGGGACATTGTCATTCTCTGAGTTCATTTTGGAGGCTGGGTTCGAAGAGGGAGGGGTTGGGGAGGCGGTTACATAGCATGATGTGGAGGCATCCGTCGTGGAGGATGAGGTAGTGGTGCACAATATTGGGGTTGAGCGAGCGAGGGAGGTGGAAGGCATCCTCAATGAGGAGGAAGTCGTTGTTGGAGTCCTAGATTAAAAGGGAGAGTAAGGGGAAGTGTTGAGAGATTTGGAAGAGGTGGTTGAGAGATGAATACAAGGACAAACGGGAGAAGTGGTTGGGACTTGGGATCACCATATTAGAGAGAGAAAGAGAAAAGGATAAAAAAAGTAGGTTGGGACATGTGTCCTGTTTTTAGTGGACAAGCATCATATACTTAGGTTCAAATGATTCCAAACCTAATTATTCCAAGCCAAAATGTAGTATATTATAGTTTTACAGGTAGAATAAACAAACAATTTTATACGCACTATATCCAAACTTTGGAAATTTTACAGAAACCAAAAACATATTTTAGCATGATATAAATTATCGTTAATTTTTAAATGCAACTCACATGTTCTGCACACTTCCACTTTGCTTTGCGAAGAAATAAAAAGACATGAGTTTAATTCTTCACTTCTTTCCTTCCACATAATCAAACTGTGCACGATATTCTTATTTTCGCTCTTTCTCATCCTCTTCTCTTTTCAAGTACCAAACACACGGCTAATTAATTTATTAAAATATATTATTTATGATTAACTTATTTGTTTTTAAAATGATTAATTTTTATTTATAATATATTAAAACTTTCTCCTTTAAATATTATTTAAATCCAATTGTAATTATTTTGTCCACTTGCGTCTAATTATAAACAAAATTACTATATAAAATAGTTAATAAAATAAGCTGAGAGCGTTCAAATCATTAATGTTTTTTATTCTTGAATTCGGTAATTGAATGATACGTTGACATTTATGATGTCAAAGTTTAGTTTTTATTTATTTATTTTCGTCAAAGTTTATATTTTAAAAGTTATAAAAAAATGTACCTGTTTAAATTTAGAATAAGAACTAATTTGATAAACACAAGAATATTTAAAAAAAAACTTGTAATAACAGAAATATTCTTGGCAGGGCCGTGCAAGCCAAATGAGGCAATTGCCTTATGTCTACTATCTAGGAAATTATTAGTACCTTTGGTATTAATTTTTTTAATAAATCTTAAATATTAATGATATATTTAGAATATGATTGTGTGTGGAAATGGAAAAGACTCATCATTAATTTTAATTGGGTTGATAGAGAATTTTTTTTTTTTGTAATTTGTAACATTCAATGATGACATTAATTATAATTTCATTATTTTATCCGTTTTTGTTTTGCTGGAGCAATATTTTGTCCATTGTTAACATTGGAGTAAAAAAAGTAATGATTACTTATTTTTTTTATATATAACTAGAAAACTACCTGTAATTTATGCTGAAAATACTATTAGTTTTAATTCCAATGAAGATCATATTAGTTTTAATTCCAATGAAGAGCATGTAGAAGAAAAATATTTAAATGATAATACTTTATTGGAAGAAAATATTGATAATAGTATCACCCTCAAGTGAAGCTTTTGAAAATATTTATGATCCAAGAAAATGAAAAATTATTGATGAAAAATTTAGAGCTTTAATGATAGAAAAAGGTGCAATTAGATTTAACGATTTACAATTTCCAAAAGATAAAAATAGTAGACATTTCAATTCATCTTTTTATCCAAGGATGTTTCCAAATTGAGAGAAATATGATAGGAAATGACTATAGTTTACTCTAGAGATTTAGATAAAGTTTATTATTTTTGTTAAAAATTATTTTGTTCAAGTGGTATTAGTCAATTAGTAAATGAAGGAACTAGTAATTGGAAAAATCTTATTTCCAAACTCAACAGTCATGAGATAAGTCATGATCATATTAGTAATATAGCAAGATGAATTGAACTGGAAAAAAGATTAAAAGGAAAAAAGCCTATTGATCAAAATTTACATGAACAAATTAATAAAGAAAAAGATCATTGGAAAAGGGTTTTAGTTAGGATTATAGCTATTGTCAAACATCTTTATAAAAATAATCTTACTTTTCGTGGAACAAATGAGAAGATATATGAAAAAAATAATGGTAACTTTTTGAGTTCGATCGAAATATTTGCATAATTTAATCGATTATAAAGAACATGTTAGACGCATAAAAAATAGTGAGATTTGTGCTCATTACTTAAGTATACTATACAAAATTAACATATAGAATTGTTAGCCTTACAAATAAATAAATATATAAGTTAAAGATGCAAAATACCTTTCTATTATTCTTGATTGTACACCTGATATAAGTCATCAAGAACAAATGACTCTTATTTTGAGATGCGTTGATACATTGAATTCTCCAATAAAAATAGAAGAGTATTTTTTAGAGTTTTTAAAAGTTTATGATACATTAGGTAAAGGTCTTTTTGACGAGCTTATTAATGTTTTGAAAAAAAAATGATTTTGATATTGATGATATAAGGAGACAAGGGTATGATAATGGATCTAACATCAAGAGTAAAAATCAAGGAGTACAAAAAGATTATTAGATATAAATTCTAAAGCATTTTATACATCATGTGGATGTCACAATATGAATTTAATTCTATATGATATGGTTAATTTATCTCCTAGGGCTATTTCATTTTTTGGTGTTTTGCAGCGTATTTATTCTTTATTTGCTTCATCCACCAAACGATGGAAAATTTTGCAAGATAATATATGTAAATTTATGGTTAAATCATTATCTCAAACTCAATGGGAGAGTAGAATTGAAAGTGTCAAAGCAATAAAATTTCAAGCACTAAAAGTGAGAGATGCTTTGCTTCAATTATCAAAATGCTGTAAAGATCCTAAAATAAAAAGTGAAGCCATGTGTTTAGAAATTTATGAGATTGAAAATTTTGATTTTTTATGAGGAATGTATATTTGGTATGATATTTTGTTTGCTGTTAATTCTGCTAGTAAGGTTTTGCAGTCAAAAGATATGCATATATATGTTGCCATGAATCATTTAAAGGGTCTTATTGGTTATTTAAAAATTATAGGAAAATGACTTTACTTTGGCTTTGGATTCCACAAAAAAAAAAATAGCTATTAAAATGGATATAGAGTCCAAATTTCGTAAAAAATGTGTAATTTGTAGAAAATCATAATTTGATGAAAATGTTAATGATAAATCAAACATTCTACTGAAGATTCTTTTCGTATCGAATATTTTTATACATAATAGATTAATATCTTTCTTCCATAGAGACTCAATTTGAACAATTTTGAAACTTTAAGATGAGGTAAATATTCAGATTGATTGTCTGGATTTATTTTTAGAATTAAAAGTATTGAGAAAAATATTAAAAGATAAAGTTAACACACCGATGAAAATATTAAATTATAAAAGGATTAGAGTCTTTTTCAAAATGCATGCATTGCTTATAGAATATTATTAACAATAATGATAATAATTGTCACTGTCGAAAAAAGTTTTTCAAAATTAAAATTGTTTAAATTTTATTTGAGATCAACAATGTTACAAGATAAATTATATGTATTAACTATTTTATCTATTAAGAATGAAATATTAGAATTGTTAAATTATAAAACATTGATAAATGATTTTATTGCACAAAAACTAGAAGATTAATTTAAAATTTTAAAATTTATATTTCACAATTTATTTTTATAAAATTTACCTTAGACCTAAATTTATATAGGCAGTGTCCTGACTCTTGGGACTCATTTTCATAGACATCTGAACAAAATAATTATATGAACATGCCAACCCCATAGGCACTATAAGTACCTATCTTACTCTTATTGGCCTATTTTTCACACAAAATTACAAAATATAATAGTTAATCTATTATTTTTTTTTTAATATAGAAGTCAACAAGGTTGAAAGCCCTATCACATCGATCTGTAACAAATTGGACCAGCTGCCATATATATATATATATATATATATATATATATATATGTATATATATATATATATTATTGTATCTATAAATTTTACAAATTCACATGTTGAATTAAAGGCATAGAGAATTATTGTAGTAGTGATGATACGTGTAAGTGTTTAAATTTCCGTTTGAAAGTTATAAATTATGATCAGACAAAGTTTCTTTTCTTAATTATATGTTTTATTTTAGTTATAAAAAATTATATAAAAGATATCTATGTCTTTTATTTAGTATTCAACTAATCTTCCTCTCACCTTTCATAAATTGACCTACATTTTTATTTATAAGTAAAACACTACAATAATTAGTGTAAGCATTTCTTGGCTATTTATTTGATGCTATAAATTCGAAGCTAAGCAATTGCGTCGAACTTTTGGCCAACACAACCTAGTTTTGGTCAGAAAAGAGACATTAACATCGATATCGAGCCAACAAAAAAGCTCATCGTTATTAGCATTAGGCCAACGCAATATTAGCGTCAACTTGTGGTTGACAAAAATTTAGTGTATACTGATGACCGATTTAAACACGATTGACACTTCTCATCGAACCACTAAAACATTACCACAATCTAATTTGTCCCCCCACAACTTGAATTTCCTGTTTGAGTTCATCGTTCCAGAATCACCACTTTTGAAAGTAGAACCGACGGAAATTAGCGGTGTACACATAACTATAATTGAACAAAAAGAAAAAGAAAAGAACAAGGTAAGAAAAGCCATTAGTAATGTGGCAATGTATCATTAAATAACAATATAATTAAATTCAAAAGAAACTAAAAAAAGGCTGACTTACCAATGACATGAAAAAATTAATGAAAGTCAAACCAGCATTTATAAAGCACGAGGAAGTTTGAATTTTCACCATGCTTGTCACAAGCTATATCATGTGCATGGAAAGCAAACAAAGAAAGCTTGGGTAACAAACAAAAAGTCCTTAATTTTTTAACAAGGGAAAGAAATGGTCTTGGTGGTAGGCCACCATCTCTTCTCAATTTTGTCCTCTTCTTTCCAATTAAGATACTGAAATAACCATGGTTATCGGTTAATTAACCTTTTCGTCAACAAGAAAAATAAAAAGAAAGAATCCAGTGAATGATTTTCTTCAAAAAAAAAAATTCGTGCGTAATCGTGGACCTAGCCAGCAGGTTTGAAACCACCTTTTTGACAGCCTCCTAGCTTCTAACATTCAAACGATTACAGCTCAAGGCAACCATCTTGACTTGATTCTTTTGTACTTTCAATCGACCGCTATTTAAGTGGGGAAAATTAATTGATAGTTGCACAGTATGAGCATATGATCTGAATTGTTTAAAACTATATATAGAATAAACCAACATTTAAATACATTACTATGTGATATACAGAATATATGAGTAGAAAGTAAAACTAATGCGTAATGATAACATTTGGTTATTATGGTTAGATGACAGCACACGTACCCCAAACATAACAGGCGATACAGATCGATAAGGATTTGATACGTGGACAGACATACTCATTTTCTTTGTTATTATTGAATATTCACCGACTTTATCAATAAGCAATTTTCGTTGAAAAATCAAGTAATTTTTAGGATAATTCTTTTCTGTTAATTACATTTTTTTATCCACAAAACTCAAACTCAAAATTTAAACAACAAGTACATGGTTATATATAGGTTCGGAAATATATTTTGAGAAAAAATTTATCATTCAAACAAGAGTGACTTGTTTTGATTACATTAAAAGAAATTTTAGAATTAAGGTGAATTGAAAAAAAATATCAAACAAAAAATTATTAGAAAAGTCCAATGAGTACTCCAAACTTCTAAATATATAGTTGTTTGATGAAATATTGAAGTGGAAAAATACAACAATGTAACAAAATAAATGAGGAGTGTACAAGTCAAATCCAAATCAAACTTCCTCTCACATGGCCTACTAGTGAGGAATCTATTCTACCTCATTTAGGGTTTGAGAGACTTGCATCATAAACAATTATGATTTTCAATTAAGCCAAAATATTCCCCAGATTAAAACATTGTATCTTGGGACATTTGAATAAATGAAACCCCAAAGTTCTGGCTCAGCCATGCACTCAACTCTATGCTGAAACCTTCAACTATCTGATTGCGAAGAATACATGTGATAGTAATACTTCTGATAATTAATTAGTATAGTACATTATATATGGGAGAATTGGAGATAAAGAATAGCGTCTGGTATTAATAAAACAGAAAGAGACAGTTTGTGTAGCCTAAATGAAAGAGATAATTTCAGATGAAATAGTAATACTTCTGATAATTAATTAGTATAGTACATTATTTCTATGGACACTAATTAGTATATCATTTCGGATAACTTCAAACGACATAGTACTTAAAAATGTCTCTGTCAATTAGGTTTCTAGAACATCGATCGTCTGCTGCTTTTAGACGAAGCCAATTTGAAGGCCTTGCTTGTAGTCAACGATCACATCAAAGAGGTGAATTTGTCAACAATCTGAAAATGATGAAAATTGTTCAAAATTAAACATATAAAAAGGACTAGCTAGGGAACTTTGGAGTTAAAGCAACAGCGACAGTGACACTCAGTGAAGGCTAAATTTCCCGGAAGGTTCCTTATGCGAACACTTCTATTAATGAAGAACTGTTCTATTAATGAATTAATATATATATATATATATATATATATATATATAAATTCGTTGTTGAACATGGTAAACAAAGTCAATCCACATGCTCAGCAAACCAGCTCTAAGAAACCATTTTATATGTTTCCCAATATACACGGTTGTTTCTACTTTCCAGCTGTCTCTGATTATAGCAATCATTTTCGCAGATTTGGACAAAAGGACCTTATAAGCAAGCTGAACTAGTGAAAATAAACCTATGATGGTTTCTTTTTTAACACCAAAATAAGAGATTTTGGTTTTTGGTAAGATTTTGAAGTACTACTGCATAAGATTTAGTTCTTAGAGTCACTTATGAAAATTACTCTTCTACCAAAACTTATTCATATTTAAAATTCATCATATATTTTTCATTCAGGATGCGATTTGAAAAAAATCAAATACAAATTCTCATTCATAAACTCGTTCAACATGTATTATTACCCAATCTACACATCGATCATTTATAAACTTACAATGCTTCTTTTTACTGTTAAATTTCCGGGACATTATTATTTATTTATGTATTTATTTATAGCTGCAGGGAAATTATTGTTTATCTTTATGAAGTCAAACATGGGTAATTTAAGGGATCGTACATATTTGAGAAAGATTAATTTCTAGGAAATAGCCAGTTATCTTTTTTAAAATTCTATATATCAAAGTTACAATATCTTTTAAAATAAATTGAACCAATTTGGCAGATTTACCAAAGAAGGGGTATTTTTTTTTGCTTAATCACTGATTGGGTACTTTTCAAATTATTTACGAGAAAAGGGTTAGTCATAACAAATTTTACGATTTCTATAACAAAAGTTGTAAACAAATCAACGACTTTAATTTTTCTTATTTTATTAAAATGAAATCGTATATTTATTTACGACTTTTTTGAAATTATATATGATAAAAACACGATTTAGAAATCGTAAAATAGACCTTACTTATTTTTCTTTTATCTGGTATATGACTTTAAAGTCGTATTTGAAATTTTTTTTATATGAAAGTCGTATGTCCTTATACGACTTCCTTTTTTTATTGTTTTTTTAATTTTTTTTAAAAGTCATAAGGTAATGTACGATTTTGCTGTTTGAATTTTTTTTTTGTTTTGTTAACGTTTTTCTTC